>SNQJ01S0152147.1:23106-35740 GCA_010110895.2 Picea sitchensis | reverse complement strand
AAAAGTTCTGAAACTCCGATACGAGTATTTTTAAATTTTAAATCAAAATTAACGCTAATTAATCATTCGTATAAACAAGGTTTAAAGTTTAAACTTTTGATATATGATCTTTCATACGGCAATTATTCAATTTGTTAAGTTTCTATTATATTTGAAAATATCGGGAAGTTCAAAGCTCAAGTACGAATATTAAATGAATATCTTCAGGAATATCTTTCACATTAATTTCATAACAGAGGTACAAATCTCGATGATTTTATGATATATTCAAAGTAAATTTTCAAACGTTTACATTATCATTTCAAAGCTGAATTCCTCCTTGTTACAGGTATTCAAGTAAACACAGAGCTATGGCGCCCAAAAAGGCTTCAAAGAAGACTGAAGAACAACCAGAAGGTGATATTATTTCTGATACTACTGCATCTGGGGTAGTACACTCTGTCAAATCATGGGCTGCAATTGCAGAAAAAATGGAGGATGAACTTAAATATGCGGATAATGGTGCGGACAATCATCTCCGAGATATCGCCGAGACTGGGCTTCATAACGTTGTTGCACACCCGAGACTTGTTTCATATACTGATATGATCACCTAGGCACTGGATAAAGTAGACGTTCCGACCAAAAGTATTATGAACGAACAAGGAGCTGTCATCGACTCATTCGGACCTGAACATATCCAAGTAATGTATAAGCTCTCACCAAATTATAGACACACTTATAATACTGAGTTTGTAGCTGAATTTCAAAGAAAAAAGTGTGTTGAAGGTGGCCAAACATACCCTGACATGATAAGAGGATGGGCCAGAGATGAAAACAAGTTTAGGGCTAATGAACATGGAATTTATGCCACAGCTTCCTTAAATGAATATATGTTGTATTTAGCAATGATGTTGTGTAGAATTTTTGGGAGAAAGTATCCTTTTCATTTTAATGCAGACTGGACACCTTTCTTAGAGGAAGTTTCAGAGGGGCACAGTTTCAATTTGCATAAAATTTTATCAGACAACATCGCTTCAGAGGTTATAAATTACAAAATAGCTAGGTCAAAGGGACAGCCAGTGGCCTTTTATATGTCATCTTATATCATGGATGCCATTTGTTTTATGACTCCTTTCCCATTAATGAATTGGAGTTGGAATGCCTCTTGCCCAGAACCTATTCATAAGTACCATTCAGCTCTGTGGGAAGAAAATGCAAAAAAATCTTTTTATGAGGTTTGCCATTATATAATTATTCCTTTACACAGAATTTTCTTTGGATGCGAACCTCCTCGCATTTCCAATACCATCATAGAAAACCTCAAATCAGTGGTTGACTGGTTCATCGAGGAAAATTTTTCTTATGTGAGAGTTTATGGTTGTTCTATTCTGCCTCATGCACTTCCAAAAATTTTACCAGACAGGTTAATATGTAGAGAAGTGGATTATCAGTTGATAAATGGTGGTATCGAGCTAGAATTAAAAGCTCAGCAGAAAAAGGCATGGTCATCTTTTCCTGTTTATCTAGGAAAATTTGTTTTCTTAAACATAGGTCATTCTAAGGAAGAAGCCGAATCATTGAGTGAAGTGAAATTAGTGTATATAGAACACATGAAACACGATCCATACCAAATAATCAATCGGCATGTCACACAATGTGGTTTGAAAGCATATGAACATGAGGTCTCAGTTTATGATGATGTTTTTAGAAATGCTAAATCTTATGAGGAAGTTCAGAGCAGAGTGCAAACCTTGTCACCTGATGCATAGGTGGGGTTTACATCTTTTCAAAGAAATAGAAGGCAATGTCTGCCAAAGATCTTACAAGGCGAAATGCCATCACAAGAGCAAGAAACAATTCCTCCCGGGTTTGAAACCATTATTCAGTATAATGAAAGTGATAAAGATAAATTGAAAGAGTCTGAAATACATCCTCAAAATACAAAGGATTCTCAGACCAAAGAAACACAGACAGAAAAGGGAAAAGGAATAGAAACAAACCCAATAGACCTTGATGATATTCCAGAGAGTGTTGGGGGAACAACTTCACAGGAACTTGGTAGTCCCATTACAGCGTTAACCCCACTGCAGGCTACTTTCATAACCCCTCATGAAGGAGTTCTATACGTAAATTACTTAGAGCCAATCACCAGAGATGAAATCCCTTCATCTGATTATTTCTTCAGCAAAAAATGAAGAGTTGTACTGAAACAGGAATTACATTCTGTAGGAGAAAGAATGGTCAAAAAACATAAAATTATTATTGATGGAAAGAAGCTGAATGAAGGAGAATTTGCTACAGAGTTAGCAGGAACCATGGGTGCAATAKSATCAGCCAATATGTATTCTGTAGGAAATCTAACCACTATGTTAGAGAAAAAGGATCRGGAAATAATGCAGYTGCAGAACAGGTTAAAGGAAAATGAAAAAATTATCGGCTRGGGAATACAAAAAGGTCTTGAGCAAGCTAGACTCAAAGACATCCAGGAAATACAAAAGTTAAATGAAAATTTGGATGAGGGAAAAAACATGATACAGATGACCCAAGAACAAGTGCAGAAGCTAGGCAATGAAAATAATTCTCTGCAAGATAAAATCATTTCAATTACTAATCAAGTGATTGAAACAGAACATTTCAAAACCAAAGCATCAGAGATATATGCAAATATTGAAGAAGAACAACAGAAAATATTCTGTAATCTAGAAATTATCCAGAATTATTTTCAAGAATCCAAATGTTCTATGGAAAAGGTAGTGCAAAAAGAAAAAGAAGCTAAAGCAGCAAGAAATTATTTCCAAAAGATAATAACTTCTTTACAAAAAGAAGAAGCTGGAAAATTACAGAAGTTATCTATTTCAGAGCAGCTGAAAGGAGATATAACGATAAAGGTTTGGGAAACAAAATTGGAAGGATATGAAATAATTACAAAAGGGGTCAATGAAGAATGTCAAAAGATCTTCGACCTTATTGAAAAAGATGCAGTACATATCGGGACAGAGGGCCTTTCCGAGTTTTTAGGAGAAATCAATATTAACAGGTATCAGCTGAAAATAAAATAAGAACTTGAAGAAAAGAAAGCAAAAATCTCAAATATCAAAGCAGTCAACATTGCAGAAATTGAGAAGTGGATAATGGCCCCAAGTTCAAAATTAGAGAAAGTTAAATTCACCGAGAAAACAATAGGAAGCCAGTTTCCAGGCCTACAAAGAAGTTTCTTCTCATTTGAAGCAAACGAAGTACCAGAGGCTCCTAAAATCTTGGTGAAATTTTTAGACAAATATGTTCAATACATAGAAGCAGATAAAGAAAGTTCTTCAACTCAAAGTTAAAACTTTGTAAATATTTCTATTTTTAAAATTTTGAAATAAATTGTAAACGGTTGACATTAGTTTATGCAACCGAAATATTAGGAAGTTGGTTAGTTACCAATGGAATATTTTGATAGAAATGTATAAATATAGTTTCAAGAGGCGGAAACAGGGCTTCATAAATTTTGGATAAAGCCAATTTTTGTAATATCAACTTTGAAGTTTATCGGAATTGAAATCACAAACAAGGTTCTGGATCCTGCAATTTCGTGACTATGTTTCTTCCCTTGTCTATCATCATTTGTTAAATCTTCTTCTTAATGTGTGTTTCTAGAAAATAAATCAATTTGATATTATAGACATTGTTGTTTATTATTTCAGATTGGTTTGGATGTTGAATGTATTACAGTTTTTCCTCTGAGATTACTTTAGTAATTTTAAGACCTGTAATCCTTCTGTTCCTTAATAATTCTCTTTGTTAGAAATCCTGTTTCTTTTTCATTATTGTTAATTGAAATATAAGATTCTTTCCAGATAAAAGCCTTATGTTTCTCTCTGTTGTGTTTCATTGTCTACAATCTCAAAATTGTCACAAAACCAGGAAACGGCCTTGATTGTGTTTTTATATCATTGTTTTAAATTTTAAAGTTGTTTCATTAATGTAATCTCTGAAAGTCTGAAGTAATCAATCTATAAAAAATCCCTTTTACAAAACCTTTAAAAAACCCTATCACCCATGATAGTCCCTAGTGGTAGACAACCAAACGTAGAACCTGGTCTTCTGGATCAAACCAGCATTGCCCTGAATTTATTTAACACCATTCTGCAAACAACAACCAATAGGGCTGAGTTAGAAAGATCATGGGCTGCAATTGAACGCGATATTAGCATCTAGGAACAACGGGAAGCAAGACAGAGACAGTTGAGAAACTGAATCTGATCTAGTTTTTTCTTTGTTTCTTCTTTTCATAATCTCATCATAAAATTCTTTATTCGGATGCCATGACGGTGTGTTTTATAGCCTTAAAACACAAACTTAGGAACAACAAGGACGATGTCATCATAAGTTTCTTGATAAATTTCACCCTTCCCCATCAAATTCAATGTTTCTACTCATTCATCTTTCATACCCTTAATCAGAGTTTCCTTAAGTACTTCACCTGGTAACGTGCCATAGGGTGATCTTTGTAAATTATATTGAAATCTCTCGACATATTATTCTAATGATACATTTTCTTTTGCAGTCATTTGAAAGAGTTCATCTTTTAAGTCTCTGGCTCTACAATAATCCTGATATTTTGTCAAGAAGGCTTGTTTCATCTCATCCCATGAGTTTATAGTTCCTCCCCCTAATCCCATAAACCAGTGTAGAGATGCTCCTTTCAAAGTGGAGGGGAACAATTTTAAATTTTTGGGGTTCAGAGGTGTAATCATACCCTCTACATAGGACATCAAATTCAAATAAGAATGTGTCCGGGTCTTCTGAGATTAATCCATGAAAGGTTGGGAGGTTTTGTAGGGGAATTTCCTTCATGGGGGAATTGGCGATTGGATCAACTATCGGATATTCCAAAGTGGAAGTCTGGGGACGTTGTGGATTTGGTTGTGCCATTTGATCGAAAATATGCCAGAAATCTTCAGGGATTTCTTGATCTGGATATTTTATTTGAATTGGTTGGTTATCTGATCCTCTAGGGGATTTGATTGCACTCCCTCTATCTGGGATTTTGGGTATGCCTTCTTATTTCATAGGAGATTCAGGATCGGGTGGTGGGTCTATCTTAGCTATCCCACTGGTTTCTCCTTCTCCTTCCTCCATATTAGAATATTTTCCCTCTTCTAAAGGGTTGAGGGGTGGAAGATATATGTTCTGAAAGATTTGCTCAGTCCCTTTAGTTTTTCTATGAATCTCAGTGTGGGCTGTAGTTGGTGAAACTACCACATGAGGAATTCGGGTAGATCCTTTTCTAGGTCCAACCGAAGCTTGAGATTATTATTTTTGGATGATGTCATCTATGAAAGTGCTTCTTCCGGGGAGCACTGAGCCTTGGGCTTTGGAAAGTTTTGTTGGGGGTTTTGGTTTTTCAAGATCTTTCTTCTTAGTCATACACACTTCACACACACAAAAAAAAAATCAAGAAAGAAAAACACCTATGCAACCTCTTATTGTGTCAGTTGGAGGTAGGTGTTGGCATAAGCATCTTACTTATTTCCTGCGTAGGTTCTTACCTTCTGTCTTCAATACCTCATCCTCCAAAGGAAAAATCTATGCTACCTTTCACATTCTTCCCCGACAACGATGCCAAAATGTTGGTGTCTAAAGATGTCTAAAAACAACCTTAGTTTAACATTAATTTATCAACCTAAGGATTCGTCTTTTATCTCAAAGAATATCAGCAAAGTCTATGCAGATAGCTTGTAGAGGCTAAAATTGTGTAGTTAAAGAAAATATGAGTTTATCAACAATCAAGTTCCTCAAACATTCATTAAAGATTCTAGGAATTGAAATCTAAAGCTGTGCAATGGAAAGGAACTAATTAATCTATTGAATTCATTTTAAGAGCAATAATTGAATCTAAATAAAGACTTGCAGAAATGACTATTATTATGAATCAAATTGTTGGAAAGGTAAAAAATGAATTACTCTATCTATGGAAAGAAACAGAGACTATAATCTAATCGAAAAGAGACATCAGTCGTACTTCTATTGAAAGGAACAACAACTATATTCTAACATAAAGGAACAACGAATGTAAACTAAGTGAAAGGAACAACAAATGTAAACTAAGTGAAAGGAATAACAAATGTAAACTAAGTAAAAGGAACAACAAGTGTGAACTTATGAGGAACTATCACGCATCAAATCTCAGTAATAGGAATTGGAACAACAATCATCTAATGCTTCAAGAAATATCTATCTCTTGCAATTGACATGAAATCATCAACACACTTATGCATTTATTTAACTATTGTAAAAGAGAATCGAATCACAAAACAAAAATTGAACTGATACAATTACAGGTCGAACAGTAACTCCTTCAGACTGGGCCCTCGGTCCTTAGAAGCAATGCTATTTGAAATTCAGTATATAGAAATGGTAAAACCACTCAAAGCTTTTATTAATTTCATTGTTGGTATAACATTTACAAAAACTGCTAACGCAGAGCAATTCTAAGTTCTGAGTTCTTAGGTGCAATTCTTCTATATCTTTTTAGGATCTATTTACCCCTTATATATTACGACAATCTGGGTAAATTAATCTATCCTGAGGATCAAGAGATCATGAGGATTTCTTTACTATTATAAAGTTACAAATATAATAAACTCAATCATCTTCAAAACGACTTCGCGCCATACAGTCCTCAACCTCCAATAGCTTGCGCATCTTCAATATTTCCTTTGCTATCTTGGGTTTGACATTATTTAACCAATCCTATAATAAAACCAGACAATTCCAATTATATTTTAGGATCTATGTAATCTAACTTCAACAATAACACTAAAGAGTATATTATTCATTTTCTATTCTATTTGCTCCTAATTAACTGAAAATTCAATCAAGATGATATCATGAAATGTGGGAAAAAGGAATATATCTATACCTTTTTCATAACCTAACACTTGTAGACATTGATGGGGTCAGAAAATTTGTGGACTTCGAGGTCATTGAGATAGTTGATGATAGTTTCCATTACCCCATGTTGTTAGGAATTGATTGGGATTTCAACAATTCCATTGTGGTTGATTTCAAGAAAAGAAGAATGACGTTTGAAGGTGATGGCCTTAGGGAAATTGAACCTTTGGATCCTAATGAAGGCCCCAGATACACAGATCCCATCAGAGAAGAAGACTGCACATATGAGTTAGAAAACATATACAAATTGATAGCCAAACAATAAGATTACATTAATCCTACAACAGATCGGTATTTAATCTAGTGAAGTGAGAGCACATGCTCATTAGACTTGGACAAAGCACTGGAGAACTGACAGAAAAAAATGTATGAAGTATCTACTATAAGGTGTGCTAGATTGACCAGATAAGTTCGTTGGATCAGCACAAGCAACTTGCCCACCTTTGATGGTTTAAATCATTTAGAAGCGTTCTTGATGGAGTTTGAAGAAATTGTACCAATACAACAAAGATTGTTGACATTGGACAAGGCCTTGAAAGAAAATCCAGCAAGGTGGTGGGGGACACACAAAAACAACATTACAGATTGGGTACAATGTCACACTTTGATGACAATGCAATTCTCAAAGAAAGTAGAAGGATGCGAAGTTAGATACACAGTTCAGAGCTATCTGAAGGACCATGTGTGAAGTTGTGAGGAAGCTTAGAGCGGCATTCCTCAAGAGAAGTGGGTGCATAAATTCATAAACACACTGGACACAACCCCTATCAATTGGTACCTTCAAGCATAACTGCACCTCATCACTACAGATTAGGAAGGTATGACCCAAAAATTTGTAACTGCCTTCTTATTTGAAGGCCAATATCCTACAGTGGATCAAGTATTACAGATTGTAAGACATAAAGTGTTCGAGGAGGCACCTAGCCTCCCTTTGGAGCAATAAGAGGATGAATGGACTGTGCCACTTCAAAAACTGCAAGGCTATTACAATATCAATGTTGATGAAGACGATGATCCTAGGAAGGTGAACATCGTAGAAAAAGAAGGCCAAAGAGACATAGAAGGACCTGGAGTTGAGCTACCTTTCATTGGACAACCAATTAAAATCACGAAATTCAACATTGGAACAGAAAAAACATTGAAGCTTGCTAATGTTGGAGATTATTGGGATGCTTCCACTATTGATAATATCAAAGAGTTACTGCATGAGTATCAGGACTTGTTTCCAACCAAGTTCACTGATATGAAGGGCAATAAAGGGCCCATGGGAGAGATGAAAATTCCCTTAAAACTAGATGCAAGGCCAACGAAACAAATACCTTACAGATTGAACCCCAAATGTAAGGAAAAAGTGAAGACTGAACTAGACAGAATGTTAGAAGAAGGAATCATAGAACCTATTGAAGAGTCAGAATGGATAATCCCTATGGTGGTGCAGGGTAAGAAGACTGGAGAAATCAGGATTTGTGTAGATCTTAGGAAGTTGAATGATATATGTTTGCATGACCCATTCCCTACACCATTTACTGACGAAGTGTTAGACAATGTAGGAGGACATGAGGTATACTCCTTCACCGATGGATTTTTAGGATACCATCAGATCAGGATTGCCAAGAAATATCGCCATAAGACCACATTTGCAATAGAATGAGGATATTACCAGTATACAGTGCTGTCGTTCGGATTGAAGAATGCCCCAACCATATTTTCTAGGGTGGTGTTCGAAGCATTCAAGGAGTTTCTACATAAATTTCTAGAAGCATACTTTGATGATTGGACTATTTTCAGTATTTTGAAAAATCATATTGAATGTTTAAGACTAATGTTGGGTAAGTGCATGCAATGTTAGATTTCCTTGAACCTAAAAAAGTGCATATTCTTTTCACCCTTCGGTGTGTTGTTGGGCCATATTGTGTGTAAGCAGGGATTGTTGGTGGATCCATCTAAGATTTCCATTATAGTTGATCTTCCCCCTCCTACTTCAGTCAAATAGTTGCGCACTGCACTGGGACATAATGGATACTATAGGAAGTTTATTAAAGGCGATGCACAGATTAAAACACCCATGGAAAATCTTTTGAAAAACGATTGTCAGTCTCAATGGATAGAACAATTCCAGCAGAGCTTCGACACACTAAAACAAAAAATGGTTACTACGCCTATTCTGGTTTTTCCAGATTGGAGAAAGGAATTTCATGTGCATGTTGATGCATCTTCTATCACATTAGTAGCAGTGTTATCACAACCGAGAACAAGAGACATCGACCACCCATTATCCTTTGCTAGTAGGAAGCTATCAACAACTAAGATTAATTACACCACCACTGAGAGGGAAGGTTTATCCATGGTGTACGCGTTGTAGAAGTTTCACCACTACTTGTTGGGAGGACATTTTAAAATGTTCACTGATCACTCTGCGCTGAAATACCTAGTCAACAAGCTAGTGTTGGGAGGGATGATATGCAAATGGCTTCTTCTATTTCAGGAATATGATTTTGAGATCATGGTTAAACCAGGAATGATGAACAAAGGTCTTGATCATTTATCGAGGTTGGAACATGGAGAGGAACCTACTAGTTTGGAGGATACACTGTTGGATGCACAGATGTTGGCCATCAGGAAGGTTGATGATCACTTTGTGGAGATAGTACAGTTCCTGTCAATAGAAATGGCACCTAGTGACTATACAGTTATTCAGAAGAAAAAGTTGGTAGTGCGCGCTGCAGATTTTTCACTTATAGCTGGACAACTATACAAGATGGGACCTGATGAGATATTGAGGAGGTGTGCTATGAAATAAGAGAAACCACTAATCCTCATTGAATCCCATGAAGGCATCGCAGGAGGAAACTACACAGGGAAAGAAACAATGCAAAAGGTTCTTAGAGCTGGCCTTTGGTGGCCTACTTTACACAGAGATGCTAAGGATTATTACAGAGACTACAATGTATGCCAAAGAGTTGGAAAATCATCCAGAAGAGATGAAATGTCGTTATCACCCCAGCTAACCTTACAAGCCTTTGAGAAATGGGCCATTGACTTCGTCGGACCTATAAATCCACTAGGAAAGTGCACAGGAGCTAGATACATAATCACTATGATAGAGTACTTGACTAGATGGGCCGAAGCAAGAACAGTCAAGGACTTTAGTGCAACTACAACTATTTTATTCATATTTGATGATATCATAACCAGGTTTGGATGCTCGAAGAACCTGATGAGCGATCAAGGCACACATTTTATTAACAAGACCATTGAATCCTTGACCCAAGAATTTGAAGTTCACCATCAGAAGAGCACGCCATATCATCCACAAGCAAATGGGACAGTTGAATATTCAATAATATATTGGAGACAATGCTAACAAAGATATGCAGTGTGAACATGGATGACTAGGATTTAAGAGTACCAACAATGTTATGGACCTATAGAACCACTTGCAATAAGTTGACCATGCAGACTCCCTTTAAGTTGGTTAATGGCCTAGAAGCAGTTGTACCCATGGAATATTTGGTTCCTAGTCGGAGAATTGCAGCCTTTACAGATATGGATGACACTGGCGTTGTTCAAGAGAGGATCGTGCAGTTGGTTGAACTCGAAGAAGGTAGCTTTATTGTAGGATTCCATCAACAAGTTCAGAAAGAAATATAAAAGGCCTACCATGACAGACATATCAAGAAGAAAGCATTCAAGCAAGGAGATCTGGTATTGATCTATGACAACAAATTCATGAAGCGCCCAGGGAAGTTCAGAACGCATTGGCTTGGGCCATATCAGGTTGTCTATATTATGGAAGGAGGAGTTGCGCATTTGAATACTTTTAATGGAGAATGGAAGGAAGGGTTGGTGAACGGGAGCCGATTGAAATTGTATTATGACAACGAGCTTCCTCACAGCTCCCAGTAAAAGGGTGAGGAAAAGGGTCTAGGTACCAGGTGCAATTGAAACTGGGCACCAGACATAGAAAAGACAGTCTACACAAGGAAGGAAGGGAGGCATAGAGCTTTAAGCACATGTTGCCCTGAGCAGTCTGAAATCGAAGTAAAATAGAAGAATCAGACCTAAAGTGCCTTGGGACGAGTCAAAGGTGAGTTTTGGGGGCCTGTTGACCCTTGGGTATGGAATTAAGTGAAGATTATCGTAGAAAAGAAGGAATGAAAACTGCGTAGAAGAAACAATGACGAATACTGGGTCGAAGTGAGAAAAAGAGCAAAGAAGGGGGAGCAAAGTCCAAGAAAACAAGTCGTTGGATGAGGAGACCGAGGATGACAGACCAACAAGGAAGACAGATCATGGAAAACTCAACAAGAGGAAAAATACACCGTTGGATGATTTGGAGCATCACACAAAAAGGAAGGAAATACAAGCTGGTGAAGCCCTGAAAACGCGGGTCAAGTTGACCTAGGGTTTTAGAAACCTAGGGTTTTGGTATCTAGGTTTTTTTACACTTAGGTCTCGGCCTAAGGCTGTCGGTGAGTGATTGTAATGTATAAATAAAGGTCTAAAGGACCTTGGATGGGTTGGTGCTAGCTTGGTTGAGAGTCATTATTGTTGTGTGATCGAGTGAATACTATTGTGTGAGAGAGAAGTGTTGAGTGCGGGAGCCTTTTGTTATTGTAATATCTTTAGTTGGGTGTGAAGATCGACCCTGCAACTGGGTGCATAGGGAGGGGGAGACAGAGAGGAGAAGAGAGAAGATATGCTAGCTAAGAGCATAGACAATAACTGTATGCTTCCATCTTAATATATTATAAATAACATTTATGTGGACGTATCCCTAGGGAGAGGGTGAACCACATATATCTTGTATTATGTGTGATTGTTGTTGTGTTCTCTGTCATTTGATATGTTTCTATTGTGATATTTTGTTAGATTGGAAATATAACTTGTGTTGGCGACGGAGGTCACTCCTGGATTGCTATCAGGAGCAGAGCCCGACGCCCATCAGTTTAGTGTCACGATTGTTCATAGATGGGTGATCAAATGGAAGGAAAATCTAAACAGTAGTGTCCAACTCTGAAAACAGGCTAGGCATGCATGAGCAAGTGAGGTCCTGCGTAAACTTCAGACAGTGAGCTGTAGTAAAGGGTGAACAGGCGGAAGACTTATGGAGAAGAGTGCGAAGGTCTGTTATAAACAGAAAGTTCCTAACAGACTGTAGAGGAAGACATTTAAACACAAGATCAGCTTATATTCAAATGAACAAGACCAGAAAATGCAGTAACGCAATGATAAATCATTTATCACAGCAGAACTACAACAATTCGTATGACTCAGTCAATCACGAACTCCCTAGCATGATATGAAATTAGATGAAAAAGGAGAACTGTCTGTCATAAAGCAAGAAATCTCATTTACAGATACATAAGCTGGAAGCTAGAATAGCAGTTAAAGCATTACAGTCGGGAGCTCAGCTCTACCATCGATCCTTTACAAAATGGCAAAAATGCCTACATATACTTGGAACAAAAACCTGGCAGCTAAAACGAGACATTGCATTGAAGACATTACGTCTTCATATTTACTGCGCATGTAGTCTCTGGACGTTCGTGAACTTCTGTCAGACACAATCGCGTCCTAAAGGACCTGGAATTGAATTGACAAGCTTGCATTCATTCCTTGGTTTTCCATTTATGGTGGAAACGATGTCCAACCACCATCAACTGCTGTAATAACTGCTTCAATGGGATCGGGAAAAGCCTAGGCGGAT
>SNQJ01S0152147.1:7587-23096 GCA_010110895.2 Picea sitchensis | reverse complement strand
TGACAAGAAATGTTACTAACAACTTGCGCAGTAGGTTTAAGGAAGATAAAGAATACTAGTTTATTGTGTGTTGTTTCTTTGAATCCACTTTGCATTCCTTCTAGTTGTAGACACCTGTGTCCTGCAACCCCCTATAGCTACTTCAGGTGAGACTTCATTTTCTTTGCAGGTATTTCTGAAAGGGCCAGTAGTTAGAGCTTGTTGGTGCGCTCTTGAGTATTGAACCCCAGGTCTGCCCTTGTGCCAACAAGAAGGAAACATGAAAAAAAGGATGTCGCTTAGAATCATTGGGCAAAGATAACTGATAGGCCACCTATCCCACATGCTTGACAATGGTATAAGGACCATAAAATTTGGGCACCAGTTTCT
Organism: Picea sitchensis; assembly: GCA_010110895.2. NCBI lineage: Eukaryota > Viridiplantae > Streptophyta > Pinopsida > Pinales > Pinaceae > Picea > Picea sitchensis. Next base: position 22,727 of record SNQJ01S0152147.1, on the reverse strand, counting down.
AACAATGGTCACCCTTGAGGGAATTTTTCTTGTAAGGTTCCAGATGAAAAAACACCTGATCCCCTTCTGCAAATTGACGTTTAGAGCGACCTTGAGCTGCTTGTTTTCTAGAAGGAAAAACCCCCCTATGGATACACCAGGGTTTACAATGTAGGTAGATCACAACCGTCTAAAATAATCCTACTTTTATAACTACCCCAAACATATCGCAGACTTATGCAAGAAAAGTAAAATAAGAAGGATCCAGTAACTATACTTTTACTCCGCGTCCAGTGTATATCCTCTCGCGCTTGAAGGCTCCAATGACTGCAAACCTCCTCCCAAGGATGGCCTGCATTCAAAGACATATAAATAAGGAACTACAACCATGCATTTCATACATAAATATGGGTTAGATGTTAGAATAAAAACATAAAACAAATGCAAACATTCGACACATCATGTTCTGGGATAGGAAAAGTACTTATTTTATTGATAATACAATGATTACTTACAAATAGTGTCGACTACTGCTCCATGAAATTGGTATAGGATCCTCTTCACCAAGCTCTAAGTGCACCTTCGCATATCTTTCTCCTCTCAACTTTATTCTTTGGAAATGGAATGGGCTTATGATGGAGGAAAAAGGGAAAAATGAGGAATTCTGATGAAATTCTCACAAGGTTGCAAACGCTTGGGGCAAGGAGGAGATGTGAAATGAGCAGAGTTTCACTGTTATTATTCTTGGCTTAGGAATGAGACCCAAAAACCTCATTTTATATGAAAAAAGTATGATTATTCGGTTGGGTGACGGGCTATAGGTCGTGGATTAGTTGGAAAACTACCCAATAGCCTGTAATCTCAATGAATTCCTTGCAACTTTTTAATTTTTGCAACTTTGCAAGTATACGCAGGCTGTAGTGGTGCAACTAGCATATGTATGCGGGTTGTAGTGGTGCAACGGGCGTATGTACGTGGGAAGTAATGGTGCAGGGCACGTACAACTTCAAAAAATGAGTTTTTAAGAAGAACAACTCAGTGATGGCTTGGAAAAAATAGCAAGAGGGCCAAATGCCATGTATGCATGTATGGAGAAATTTAGGGTTATAACAGATGCCCCCTAATGTGTGAGCTCATAAGAGCATCTGATGGCTGAAAAACATTACAAACTCTTCACCAATGTACGAAGCGAGTGAGCTCAGGACCAGAGTTCGGGAGGTGCCATCTGCAAAAATAAAAATTGTCTCTCTGAGGCGGACATACCCATGCTCAGGATGAAATAAATCATGGTTTCCAATCAAATACACTGTAGATCCATGTCATATAACTATATAAAGTGTATCCATGAGAAATACACAAAGGATCTACATGTCAAAATCAAAGATTTACATGTATAGTATCCATCTTCAAGAAGCCAATGACGCCTGATGGATGAAGATGAGGCCTTCAGAGCTCAAGAAACAACTTCAAGATCTTCAAAAGTTGGGTAGGAGTGTAATTTGAATGTACGAATTCACTACCCAAAGGTCTTCGACGGCTCATCGGAAACATATGAGAGGATCTCGGTGATCAGGAAGAGAAATTCATTGATTTCAAACAAGGACTTGATTGGGATTTTGGGATGGTCGGACATGAGGTTAAGGGACAAACTGCAGAAAGGTCGACTCATTCTGGGTGAAAATTCCCTTGGAAAATAGCACGACAAATGATCAGACTCAGGCAACATGACATTGACATATGTTCACGATGTAGGAGGCAACACAAACTCTCCATGTGTTTGGAAGAATAACCAAACGGAGGAGGAAACAACTCTATGTAGCAAGAAAATATTCCTAAGGTCATATGAGATCCCAAATATTGACAAACAAATGGAAGGATGTGCTTTTTCCAAGGGAGACTCGTTGTGCTGCCAAAAAAGAATATATATTTGTCGTCCTCTTTTTGGGGTATTTTTTATTTTTTTGGTCTTTTTCAATATTTTTAAAGAGCTTGAAAAATAATAAAAGAATGCTACGTTACAAAGGAGGAATGAGTGTCGCATGCATACTAGTTCCAAGTGCAAGGAACAAACTAATTCTCAGAGCAAGGAGACATGTGCAAGAAAAGGAAACTCAGGGAAAATTCCTCCATGGGTCAAGGTGTCAGGTCGCAGATGCAAAGTGCTACAAGGCTTGTGTATAAGGCATGCTTCAAAGGTTTAGTTAAGGGAAATATGGAGCCGTAATTAGGCCAAATATGTAGAGATGCAAATCTGATTAGCAGGATACAATAAAATCCCCTTCAATGTATTTTTCACAAGCCCAGAGAAGGTATGCTCAGTGGTTTTTTCACGTTTAGAGAGTCTGAAAAAACGTAAAAGAAGACTCCATTGGGATACATTTTTCGAAAATAGTCTAGTCGGTTCAAAAAAGGATAAACTAGCACCGAAAAGACATTTATTCAAAACAATTTTAACGTGTGTGACACAGACAATATCACTCAACAGTCTTTTCAATTTTAAGGATTCTGAAAAGAGCTTAACTATGGACTCACAACCTTTTTCTAGATTTAGTCTCTTTAGCTTGAAAAGGTATAAAATTTACTGAGGAGAACTTTCCTAGCGAGATGAATCTCCTGAGGTGTACCTTTTTTCTCCTTAATCTACAGGCTATAAAAATGGGTAAACGCATGTCGTAGATGTTCTTCTATACCAATTTAACGAGTGTGAAGGAACAAGATCACTCGGCGATATTTTCAATTTTAAGGAGTCTRAAAAGATCTTAACTATGGACTCTGTAGGGGATGTTCTTCTGGACCAATTTAATGAGTGTAAAGGAACAAGGTCACTTGACGATCTTTTCAATTTTAGGGAGTCTGAAAAGAGTTTAACTATGGACTCTGTGGGGGTTCCTTTTTTTGTAAATTTAGTCCCTCAGGCCTGAAAGGTTAAACTTATACTTGAGAATACTCTTCTAGCGAACCGAAGTTCCTAGAGTATACTTTTGTTTGTAAAATTGACCATCCGAATCGAAAAAGGGGAAAACTATCGCCAGACAGACGTGCCTTCAAGTTTTAATTTGGCAAGCGTGAAGGACAACAAGATCGCTCGACAATATTTTCATGTTTAGAGAGTCTAAAAAGGGCTTAAAGAAGACTCCAAGAGGTTACTTTTCTCAGTTAATCCTGACAATATTGAAAAGCATAAATATAGTCTCGTCGTATCTTTCTTTCAGATTTCAAAGTGAGCTTGAAAGTCAACAAATTATGCTCATTTTTGGGAGTCCTGAGGGTGAGGCCAAGAGTGATGACACATCAAACGTATGAGGCTCAATCTCGTAATCAGGACAGGACTAACAAGGACTCCCGAGCCTAAAGTCATTGACCATGACATGGACACCAAAATGCAATAAGGATCTAACTAGGGCATCCATTTAGAGGTAGGCTCTACCACTAAATTACAACACTTCTAAAGTAGAGATGATGGTTCTGTGTCGTAGTTCAGTGTGATCGATCCTATGGAAAATAGGAAAAGACAACGAGATGCAAAAAGTGGAGGTGGAATCCTAACTTATATGCAAAAAGTTGGAAAACTGACTTTTACCAAAGGACCTTTTAAAAGTGACCCATCTCCCCAAAAGTTACCAAACCTAAAATCAAAGTGCGTCGTAACATCCAATAAGAAACTCAAGAACCACACTAAATGATTTTGAAGCCAGAAAAAAATGACAAAAAAGGTTCAAAAGGTGGCAAAAAGGGCCAAAAATTTCTATAAATAGAAGTTGATAGCTCATTTTCACCATTGCAAATTGAGAATTAACAAAAAATCAAAAAAGACCCCTTTGCTAAAAGAGTTGATTCCGGGAGATTCAGAGGATGAAACGAACTTCCGCTTGGACCAAGTAAGTACAAACTCATCCCTCTTGCATTTCCATACTTCAATTATGCATTTCTTTTAGTTTTTTGGGGGGCACACCCTCCTAAAAAAGGGTGGCCCTACATGTACACGGGTTATCTAAGGAAAACCCATATGCCTGTGGGAAGAAAACAATAATCCCATGTGCATACATGACTGTGTACAAGACAACCCACGTACACCCTCAAAAGTGTAGAAAAAATGAAATGTGCAAGAGTTAACTCCTTGAACTTATCATGTACTAGGATGTATGTCCACTGGAGAGAGAGGGAGCACGAGGAGATCAATATCTTGGCCGATGAGGACCCTGTTTCTATTGCTGCATTGAAACAATGTGGGTTGTGGAAGTTCTATCAGTGTCCACTCATGAGGGCACAACTCAGGCTATTGAATGCCTTAGTGGATTATTGACACCCTGATGCAGAGGCGTTTATGCTCAAGGGGAAATCGTTGACTCCAACAGTTGAGGAAATTTACTTCTTGACTCGCCTCTAGAGGAGAGGGGAACCAGTCAACTTGTGTACATTTCCCCCTAGGCCCTACAACATTGTTGAACTCATCAGAATGCATTGCGAGGCTCACACTAAGAAAGTAGTTTATTAGGTTCCCATCCACAAGATTACCAACCTATCACTGCAGGTGATAGTTTTTCTTATTGGGAAGATCATTGGATCTGTAGCCTTTAATCAGGCCTCCCGGGTGCACATGTATTGTGAGATACAGTGCCTAAACACATGAGTATTTGACTGGAGCATGACCATGATTGACTGCATGAAGAGGCATCTCACTAAGTGCCCAGGGTGGAGAAACAAGAACTTAGGGTTTGGTACCATTCTATGCTCATTCTTCTTTGAGAGGGTACCCAGCCTTAGTCCACAAGAGATAGTGCGGGGGCATGTGGCCTCCTTCCCAGTAGTGTGTAGATGGGCATGATTGCTTCTGCGACATGGGGGGAGGAAGGACCATAGAGGCCTTCGACGACACATTTTTTGACTGGTGGGCATGGAAGATTCTGGTAATAGAGGATCCATACATGCACGTACTTCTTGGAGTGGAGCAAGGGGAGATATGTACGTTTTCTTTTAAAATTATTTAATTTTTAATTTCTTTTTATATATATCATTTTTTTATGTGTACCAGAGTATCTGACAACTATGTATATGTTATGTATAGATGTGGGACCGGTGCATCCGACAGACTTCTCAATCAGCAGACGACGTCCTCGAGCAAAGGTAGTAGCAGCAACAGTCGTTGGACCAACAACAACAACAGGGGTACCTCCAGTCGGAGAGGCTGAGAGGGTTTTGAGACGGGTGGAGCAGAACCTCACCGTGCTCACTCGTGCAGTTCCCATGGCCGAGATCAAGGATCTCCCACCATCAATGCAGCCTCACGTAGTTGGGGTGCCACGGACCTAGTTCCAACTCTTCCGGTGTTTGGAAAACGTTGGCATTCACTATGGCAGGGCCAACAAGAACCGTTCTTAGATATGATGGACCTCTTATGTGCCGAGGGAACTCTTTTGTATATTTTTTAGGGCATAAGCCCTGTGATGTATACCGCATATATATTTTTGAGGCATTCACGCCCACTGATGTACTCTCACACTTGTTGATATATATATATATGTGTGTGTGTGTGTGTGTATTTACATTTTTATGTCTTATGGATCACATTTTTACATGTGTATGTGTGTGCAATATGCCAATCTAATACTTGATTAGCTAGAGTATCTGTCATTTGATTTAATCTCCTAGGAACATGGATATACGTAATGTAATCAAAGCAATGTTCTAAGAGATGTACCCTAAGGAATATTCGGTGTAAAGTAGGATCAAAAACACGGTAAACCTCATTTAACTGGGACACAACTAGCTAAGCATCTATGTAGAATCGTAGGTGAGAGATACCATGCGAAAAAGAGTCATGAAGCAACTCTATCATTACGTTGTACTCAATGACATTATTTTTGGCATCACCTATGTTGGTCCTAAGATTAAACTTAAGGCTCAAAGAATAATGTTAGGTATCAGGAATATAAAGGAATGTTTTAAAAGGTGCTTTTTCTTCCGTTAGTTATATAAGAATTAATCCTCAAATGAAATTAATGACAGAATAAGACAGAGGTCGTATTTCATTTTCTGAGTCAATTTATAAAATCAAATGATGTGGGAGAAACTTACAAAACTGTCAAACAAAATGAGGCATCAATGAAAGATTAATCTTACCTTGATCACAACAGAAGAAAATAAAGAATGCACCCTTGAAAATATATGAGATACAGTGATCCAAGTAGCTCACGGGTCTTGTATTTACTTATAGTGAATATAGAGGAAAAAATTGTTCTCTTATCAAATAACTGATTTAATGTGATTACAGTAGTAGTGGTACTAAATTGCAAACACTAACTTATCAAGGAATAACATAAGGAAAGCTAGAGATATGGAATACAAGTGAAACACATAATTCAAACAACAAAAAAGTTGGAATCTTTGTCTGCACTTGCATTAATACTCACAAAAGGAGAGCTTTTTATATATTGCATCTGATAAGAAGCAGCCTTGTAACTTCCCCGACCATCCATTCTGGGCCATGCTACGCCAGAGAACTATTTCGTCCTCTCTGTGGAACATACTGTAACATACCCAATATCCAACTGAGCTATGCCACATAAATTTTTCGAACTGAATGAAATTAAAAATATATACACACAAAACTCTTGTGGAAGCATATATATAAAACGTAAAAAACCAAATACATCTATAAATACATGGATTCACATTGAAATAATAGTAAACATATACATGCAGCATATACAGGAAATACCCATAAAAATAAACACAGTTATAACTGCACATATGATAACCCATAAAAATAAGCACGTAAATAACAATGCAACATGTAAATTTATCACACAATTGGAACTTATCTTGGTAAGAATGTCACCAACTGTGTGCATACCTTCCATGAACCTCCCATCCTTATACAACACTTTTCATCACTCTCAACAATGAGTCACCCCCGAGCTGGGACTAAACTCCACCCGGGTAAAGGGATTCCTAACCAGGATAAAGGCTCATAGACAACATGAAAGACTCTGTCACAGGTGCCAACTCAAACTAAAATCCTACATTCCCTCATTCCCCACATTCCTGTCCCACCCAGGAAGTGTTTCCCTTCTCCGTTCAATATTCCTTCAGCTACCCCACTTCCTTTGCAGGCTTCAGCAATAGGTCGGACAATAAGTCTTAGAGAATTGTAGCTGCAGTTTAGCACCTTTAGGAAATCAATTCCCAGCAATTATCTCACCCAAGGAATTTCTCACGGGCCTGAAAACCCACCTCTTCAATATCCCACAGGCCTGACAACCTGCTTCTTCAATCCATAACCCAGCTAACCAGATACACCAACACAAAATGGCTATGGATACAAGTTCAGGTACAGTCATGAAGATACGAAATATAGCTCAATGGGTGTGTGCATGCTCATGGATGATTGACTATATGAATGAATGATGGAAGGAATGATGGGAAGAATGACGGAAAATTTACAAAAATGAACTAAGTCCCATCAATATGTATGCATGTCCCCAGCTTAACACTTGTCATGTTGGGAGCTACTTTGGTCCACTTGTACCCAACTTTAGAACTTAGGATAAAATAATTATCCATACTTTATGATTTAAGAAATATTAATATAATATTCATTTTTGGCTTAAGCTCCCTAGCTTAGCCCTTTTCCTTAACTTTTATCCCCCACCCTTTCCCTAACTAGTGGATTTTAGTCCCCCATACTCTTTTATCGTGGTCGGTCTGTGCGGAACGATGTATTTTATATTAATTATGAGACATATACAAAAATAGGAACATTGGCCTTTAACGTCCAGGCTCTCTGACCTAATCAAAACATAAGAATCCTAACTTATAATAACTGGCTCACCAACCTATAAAACGTAGCATATACACAAAAGTTTACATGGCCTCAAAATCGTGCGCACTCAATTTGTTGTGTGCGATATCCAGGAATGTGCACACTTCATCATTTTACTACGCAGTTCAAGCACGCACTATGCCATGAAATGTGCATACAAATTTGATATTAAACAACTCACTAGCTTAAGTACATTTTCATTTACATTACAATTGGGTTCGAACTAGGGATATTACAAGCCTGTGATAAGTCTTCAATCTATGTATTTATACAAAAATGATCTCAACCTAATGGTTCAACTTCTCATAGTTTTAAAAATGATAAATATTACAATATGAAAAACTGAAAGGCTCCATAAGTGTTTCCTCGGTCTATTTGTTTGCGGGTAGAGATGTTTATCCTCCATATCCTCCAACTTAGAAATAGCTGGCATCTAGGATTTCACGAAATCTACAGCTCTTGGAGAGGTGTATGAGAGGAGCTTCTTTAGCCACTTTTCACGGTGCCATGATATTTATGAAACCGGAATTGGGTTACCTGTTACAAAAGTGTGTGTGAGCTTCTCAATCATCTCAAACTTGTTATTCTGCGAGAATGAAAGTGAAATTCAAAATCAAGTGTCCCTATTCACCTTAGGCGTATTAATTTGAGAATACTTTTACTGATGATAAATCCCTTTACCTTAATGAGAAGATCTAGCCAGAGATTTGAAATCTTATTTGAATCATTATCATAGATCTGTAATTAATGCTATTAACCTTGGTGGTTCACGCTCGAGAATTTTGGATGAAACAAGTTAGAAGATTTCCGACTCACGATTTTGTGAAAGATTAATTACAAGATAATCCACTTTAAACATAATTAATCATGTTTAACGTTAAGAGTTTTCGGGTATTCAGACTTTGGGATTTTAATAGTAGCTCGAGATAGAATCCCCAAAAACCAAAACCGCGAAGTGATTAATTGTCGGTTAATCGTTATTTAGATTTAATTAACTTTGTTTAAGTTTGAAGGTATTTCGGCAGTTCGAACTTCGAGGGTTTTAATAGTAGATCGATATAGAATCCCCGAAAACCAAAACCATGAAGTGATTAATTGTCGGTTAATCGTTATTTAACTCATTAATTAATCATATTTAAATTTAAGCCTTTTCAGGTTTTTGGAATTTGGGATATTTGATAAGAGCTCTAGATAGGATCCCTGAAACTCGAAATCATGAAGTGATTAATTGTCAGTTAATCGTTATTTAACTCATTAATTAATCGTATTTAAATTTAATCCTTTCCGGGTTTTTGGACTTTGGGATATTTGATAATAGCTCGATATAGGATCCCCGAAACTCGATATCGTGATGAGGTTAATCATTGGATAGTTATATTTAACTTTAATTAACCATGCTTAGTGTTTACGGTATTTCGTAAGTTCAGACTTCGTGAATTTAGAGCATGATGAATGGTGAATATCCGAACTCCAAACGCGTGAAGTTATTAATTAAATTTTAATTAGGGTTCAGATTTTAGGCATTTACTGTATCGTACATTGGCAAATTAACTTTATTAAATTTTCGACAGGCCACTACCCATAGTGATGTGTCAAATATTACGAAGGTATACGTGTACGGTGACTGGGATTTTTTCAAACACTCTTTGGGTATCGGGACTTTGAAGTTGTGACATGGTGAAACACCCGAAGCATGAAACTCCGAAGTACAAAACTCCAAAGTACAAAAATTTGAAGTAGTCTCTAGTGGCTTGACCTTTTAATAATCATGCGGCTCCAAAAACTTGGGGGAAAAAGGAATCGTTTGATCAACGGGGGAACTAAATCGATGGTGGACCTCGTGTGCTCCTTAAGGCTAAAAAGAAACGAAATTGATTTATCATTTGGAAACTGACTTCTGAGATAGAGTAAAAGGATAGGCTAAATCTGTAGGCTTATAATCTTAAATGTGTTCAAACATCGGCTCCATCTAGGTATCACGTCTCCCTATGAGGTGTGGGAGAACAACAAACAGAGTGCCTTTATTGGGTAAATGGACTCATCATCATATTTATGTGAAACACTATTGGGAAAAAAAAATCGTACAGAAAGGAAATGAACTTCAACCGAATCTCAGAGAATAGTCAAAACACAGTCAACTATTTATCATCAAGTTAGGCTATTAATAGTTTTCTATTCCTGAAACTGACTTTGGATTTGTTTAAGATAATCAAAACAACTTTAACCAAACTATCAAACTCTGGTTGATTTTGTTCACATCAAGGAAAAGTAAATTTAATAATTTAATTTGGGAATTCCCCTGTTGGTTTAGAATGTAAATATTGTCGAAAAGAGAACTAGCTACCGGAGTACATTATATACATGTATAACAACCTTGCAGATATTATAGAAATGTCTTCACTGCCAGTGAACCTGTTCAGTACCCCAATGAAGTTATCTACATTTCCCATTGATTTTCCTTTCACCACTTCAATCTGCACTTTGTTGAGATGAGGTCAATCATTTAAATGAATTTCCTTTCATCATCTCTTTGGAAAAAATGGGGGCAATCGAATTTCAAATTTCCTTTCACCATCTGTCTTTTATTTTAATATTTCTGAAGTGGGGGAAATCAATTTGTATGCATTATACAAGGGATGATATCTTCTTATAATTTAACAATGAAGGTTTGTCAACCCACTTTGATTTACTCTTGACTAATTCTCTCCCGACCATCAATACACCTTCGCCTATAGGGAAAATTTTATGGGGAATTTTATTTTCCAGGGATTTTCCTTGAGCGAAACTAATTAGTTTAAATCTATTAGAAGGGATAAATTTGTCAAGATTAGCCTAGACATACTTTCTTTCAGTTAAAAATCAGGGAAATATAAATATTTTTTCTTGATCTTGTTCTGAAGTTCTGGTTTTTTAAGCTTCCCGATTTAAGGAAAAATCTTTCTTTCTGTGAAGATTTAAGGTCGAGTAGTGAAAATCAGGATAGAATAAAAGGTTTCAGATATGCTAGATGGAAACATAACGAGGATTCAGAGGTTTTGAAAGGGATCTCATTTTCACCCAAGCCTACTACTTGATTATCAAGCTTCTTGTATTCTTATTTTCCTTTCCTTTTACCTTTGTATTATTTTCATTAGATTCGGAAAACTTAGAGACTTGGATCTTTCTAATATTGGATCAGGTGATCATGTTTTTTTTGTTTTTTTTATGAGTACAACCTTATTAAGATTTTATAAGATTTCTTTTAGCATTTTTGTTTGAACAATAATAAGCATAGAATTTCATACCTTGGATTTCATTTGTATTTTCAACCAAAACCATTATTAATTCATGACCTGTTTTGAGAGAAATAATTGTTTTGAAAACTAAGCGTTTGTTACCCATGATTTTGGTCATCATGATGATGTATTGATGATGGTGTACTCAAACTMTWCATAAGAACTTTCTCCTGAGAAAAGTTACTTTCTTCTCTTTCCAKAAATATCATTTTTTGAAGGAGGTTCACAGGCTACTAGTATAATTGCCTGCGAGAATGCATAATTCTCRCAGGCTGCCTTAAGCCAGGGTGCGAGAAGTTTGCACTGTGTTGAACTGCTAGGGTGAAAAMTCTTTCTAAAGAAAGGAAAAAAKATGAATTCTCGATACTTCTAGAAGGGAATCTTCTAGAAGGATGAGATGGCATTCGAATGGTTATCCTAGTACTRGATTCCCTAATATTTTGGGATCATTCTTATCCAAGTAACTAATTCATTCTCTCCTATATATTGAGGGAATTCYCATGGAAAAGGTTAAGCAAAGAAGCAAACAAGGTTAAGCAAGATTCATTGGAGAATTAGTGAAAGAATYGTGTGAAGGATTGAAGMTTGAATAGCATAGCTAAGAAACTCCAGMAAGGTTATCATAAAGGTTTTAATCTACTTCATACAAGTGAGCAAGTGTGTGTGTCAGAGCCAAGGGCCATCAAAAGGAACATATTAATGTATCATATTAATGGAAAGTAAAGATTACAACCTAAGCCTTGATGTCGTTTCCTTTCGATGGTCCTTGGCTCCGACACACACACTTTCTCACTTGTATGAAGGATATTAAAACCTTTATGATAACCTTTCTAGAGTTTTTTAGCTCTGTTGTTCAAGCTTCAATCCTTCACAAAATTCTTTCACTAATTCTCCAATGAATCTTGCTTAACCTTGTTTTCTTCTTTTCTTAACCTTTTCCATGAGAATTCCATCAATATATAGGAGAGAATGAATTAGTTACTTGGATAAGAATGATCCCAAAATATCAAGGAATCCAGTACTAGGATAACCATTCGAATGCCATCTCATCCTTCTAGAAGATTCCCTTCTAGAAGTATCAAGAATTCATCTTTTTTCCTTGCTTTAGAAAGAGTTCGCACCCTAGCAGTTCAACACAGTGAGAACTTATTGCACCCTGGCTTAAGGCAGCCTGCGAGAATTATGCATTCTCGTAGGAAAATATACTAGTAACCTGCGAACTTCCTTCAAAAAATGATATTTCTGGAAAGAGAAGAAAGTAACTTTTCTCAGGAGAAAGTTCTTATGAAGAGTCTGAGTACACCATCATCAATACATCATCATGATGACCAAAATCATGGGTAACAGCGTTAGCTTCTGATACCTCCTCATTTCACATCTAACAATAAGTATTCTGCAAGAACATGAAAATAAATAATTAGAGAGTTCCACAGAATCAGAATGATACGAAGTACAATTATTTTATTTTTTCTTTTTTCGGGAAAACTAGGTTTATTTAAAATGAAAAAGTAAAATTCAAGTAACCTATGAAAGAAACAAAATTTAAAAATCAATAAAAAACCAAACCGATATATACAATGGCACTGCAAAACATGTTTATTGCATGGAATGTTTGATATAGCGCCCGTTGATAGGGGCGTCGAAAGTTTTCCCATCGAGATTCTCCAGGAATGAATTCTTCCCCTCTGTAGATGGAATCCTGAATGGTCCGAACCAGAGGTGGTCAAAATTACCATGTTTTCCTGCCATCCCATTTCAAAACTAGATCACCAGGGAGAAACTCCCTGTCTTTTTCTTTTTTGTCGAAAAGGGCTTTCATATTATCTTGATATTTTTTAAGTCTGTCATCGAATTCAGCCCTGTTTTGTTGGACTTCAATTATTTGATTTATCCTCGTCGTTACATCATTCGTCTCTTTGTTTGCATCTTGAAACATCTTCATTAATGGAAGAGATAGATTGATAGGGATAACAACATCGGTTCCATAAACCATTTGGAAAGGATACATACCTATCGATTTCTTAGTGTCGATCCGGTTTTCCCATAAGGCATATTTTAGGTGAACGTGCCAAGCCTTCTTATTATTAGTTAATACTTTCTTCATTATATTCATCAAAATTTTGTTGGATGATTCGGCCAAGCCGTTTCCCTGAGGATAATAGGCTGTAGAATGCCCCAACACAATGTTGTATTTTTGACAAAAAATTGTCATTGCCGTATATTTGAAAACTTGAGCGTTATCTATAACTATCTTCTGGGGGTAGCCAAATATGGATAATATGTTTTCCTCCAAAAAGTTTATAACTACTAAATCCGTGGCATTCTGAGTCGGAAGGGCCTCCACCCATTTCGTGAAATAATTTGTAGTAGTTAAAATCCACTTATGTTGGCCACTCGACTGTGGGTGAATTTCTTCGATGAAGTCTAGACCCCATTGTTGAAAAGGACCCTTCGTCTTGACTAGGACCAAAGGTAGTGCAGGGAGTTTTTACTTGCGAGAGAATAGTTGGAAAGGGTTGCAGGTTCTAACTTTAGCATTCAAGTCAGTGAATGGCTTTGGCTAGTAATATCCATCTCTCAGGATCTTGTAGGCCATGGCCCTCTAGGCGTGATGTCCTCCACACACTTCTTTGTGAAATTCATTTATGACATATTTTGTTTCGGGTTCCATTAAAAAACGTAGCAAGAAACCGAGGGGATCTTTCCAGTACAATTGTTCTTCAATAATGCAGTACTTAACTGCGTGTAGTTTTAACATCCTTTCTTTTGATGGAGTCATATCACTCGGACACTGAAGGGTGAGTAGATACGAAATTATATCGTGGTACCAGTCAGAGGAAGAAAATTTATCCTCGATATGAGTTGTGGGGGTTTGATCATCAAGTTCTGTTATGTATGGAATAGGATCATGTGATTCTAGATGATTTATCCCAAGTGCTCTAAAATTTGACTCAGCTAATAATTTCGCCAGATGGTGACCTTTGACCAGTTTGGTTGGTTTTACTTCTAGATCGAATTTCTGAATTTTTGCTAACCACCAACCTCTCCTACCATCACTGTCTGGTTGTACCAGCATGTCTTTGACAGAGCTTGTTGACACATAGGATATTATTTTGGAGTGCAATACATACGTTCTGAGATCTTTGAGAGATTTCACCATCATGTAGGTTTTTTTTTACAGTATGTCGTACCTAGTTTAGGCATCTCTGAGACATTTGCTGAAAAAGGATATCGGTTGTTCGAAACTTTCTTTGTTCTTTTGCAGGAGTACAACTGCGATAGTATGCTCGGAGGTGAAAGAGAAGATCTTGAATTCTTTAGTATAGTCGGGACTAGCTAATACTGGAGCTTTGCTTATGGATTTTTTATTTCGTTCGAATGAAATTTTAGCTTCAGCATTCCATTTGACTTCACTGTCTTTCTTCAGCATACTTGTGATCAATTTGACAATTCCAAGAAAGTTAGGAATAAATCTTCTTAATAAATTTATTTTCCCTAAAAAGGACTGGATTTATTTTTTATTTCTAGGAATGTTTATGGTATCAATATCCTTGATTCGCTTGGGATCGACCTTAATTCCATCTTTTGAAACTATATGACCCATAATTTTTCTTTCTTTCATAGAAAAATGAGACTTTTTAGGGTTAAGAGACAAACCAAATTTTCTACATTTCTCAAAGGTTTGTTTGAGATGAATCAGGTGTTCTACATCAGAATTCAAGAATATTGTTAGATCATCTAAGTGAATAACTTATCTCTCTCACCTATGAAAGCTATGTCCATTGCTCTTTGGAAAGTGGCCCCTGCATTCATCAAACCAAACGACATTTTTTCATACATGAAATTCCCCCATGGAGTAGTGAATGTAGTTTCTTCTTTATCATCTTTGTGGACAAAAATTTGGTTATAACTTGAAAAAACGTCAATCATTGACATTATGTTAGCTCCTAATACTTTTTCCAGGACATGGTCCATTTTTGGCAGTGGGTAGTTATCCTTCAGTGATGATCGATTTAAATTTCTGAATTCCACGCAAAGCCTAATTCCTCCACTTTTCTTCCTGA
>SNQJ01S0152146.1:2648-22961 GCA_010110895.2 Picea sitchensis | reverse complement strand
CATTGAGCATGGATGAGCTACATGGAATACTTACAGCTTACAGAATGAGAATAGAACATGATAATCCATCCAAGAAGGAAGCAACTTTCAAGGCATACAAGACGACAAGAAATAATAAGAAAAATTCAAAGTCAATCTCCTATTGCAATGATGATTCATATGAATTCTAAGAGATAACCAACTTCATGAAAAGGTTGAAGAAAGGAACTAGCAAGTACAAATGGAAGCTTCCCTTAAATTTCTTTAATTGTGGTAAAATTGGTGATTTTTCTTCTAAATGTCCTTATGCTAAGAATTCAGATAGTGATGAAGAAGAAGTTTCAAAGAAAGAAAAGAAATATCAAAAGGGAAATGAGAAAATAAATAAAAGAAAAGTATTCAAGAAAAGCCTTTATTCAAAATAAGATAGTTCCTCATCTAATGAGGATAATGATAGTGACTGTGACTTAGAAAAAGTGCACTTCATGGAAATGGAAAATCAAAAGGGAACCCTTGAAAATGATGAAGAAAATTATGAAGAAGGTGTTATGAGGAAAATATCTCTATGGCATGGGGTAAACCACAACAAATGGAATGACACGCAGAAATAAAATATAATCCCAAATCTGATATATAAATGAAATTTTAACAAGACAAGGCCAAGAGCCTACCTCGTCTGAACGTTTGATGAAGACCATCGTTGAGCACACAACTCAAATATTTATACCTACAACTTGTCCTCAACAACCAAGATACACAAGAATATGGTGACAATATATAGTTTTAGCATATATATTATCATAATCCATTAGCATACATGAAAAATATGCCCATGGAAGAAAAATTCAAATATTTTCAATACATCAATCAGACGAGAAAACAGTATTTCTATTGAAATGATCTACAGAGGTATATAGGTGAAAAACTTATGTAACGACACATATCGGAACCGAGAAACCAAATTCCTCTAGCTAGGCCTCCACCACTTCAATCCTCCACTGAAGGAAAGATCATATAAAGGAGATAATGAGATTCTCCATCACAGTGAATGAAGAGTTCAGGGGATGAACAACGGGTTCAAACTTTCAAGGATAAAGGGATGCAGACTCAATATGAAGTGAAATTTATCCAGAGTGTCTTTTAGCTCCAATTTGAATTCTCCCTTCAAGGCTTGGATATGGCTCAACTTATAACCTTCAAATGGAATTGAAGGATTGAGTCAGAGCGTTTCCACTATATGTGTTATTTGATTAATCAGTAAATGCAGACATAAACGGATCTCCCTAGATCCACCTAGATATAGAACAAAACAAGACAGGACATGGCACTTTTCCTAAGCTTTAATCATCAAATTTACTATCAAAGAAGAGATGAGTGGCATACCTTTGAATATTGCTTCCTTATATCTTTGTTGTCCTTGCTCCACTCTGGTGCTCTTGTGATATTAGATTTGCAATGACACAAACCAACCAAAGTGAAGGCAACAATAGTATATTCAATGAAAACTTATACATGTGATCAAGGAGTCATGTAATAAAATAAGAATGATTTTATGGGAAATAAACATGCCACTGTATTATATTAAGTAAAAGTGGAAGATACAACCAAATTGCCTTGATGTTGTAGGGTTCCCTTTCAGTGGCCCTTTGCTCCAACACACACACTTGCTCCAAATTTGCATGAATAAGATCGATAATAGCTTGATGGAAAAATGGAGACCTCAAGCATCAATTGAGATAGAATTCCTCACACAATTCTCAGCCTATTCCTTCATCAATTCCTTGCTTAATCTTGCTTAACCGTTTCCATGAGAAACCCATCATTATATAGGAGAAGGAGAGATGGTTATAGATATTAGGATGATCCCACCAAATCAGAGAAGCAAGTAGGATCCCAACCATATGGATTCCACCTCATATTCTAGAATGTTCCCTTCTAGAACCTTCGTGAACTTCACCATTTCCTTAGTCTTCCAACGTCACCGCACCCTGGCTATAGGGAAGCCTGCGAAAAATTTGCAAGCCAGGTTTAGGATAGACTGCGGCGATCAGACATTTTCGCACTATGTATTATGCCTAGCCTGTGATGTCTTTATAAAAACAAGTTTGTAGAAGAGGAAACCAACCACTTTTCTCATGAAGAAAGATCCTTTTGGGAGCTTGAACACATGTTTGTAGAAACATCACCAGGGTGACCAAAATAATGTGTAACAATATGGAAGTTCAAGGATGATGGATCACATGACATGGCATGGAAACCTGAAATAATTTTTAATTTTGAGCACCAAACCCAATGTACAGAGGTTGTAGTGGAGAAACCTATGTATACACATGTTGTCTAACTGATAGGGCATGTATATGTGGAAAAAAGTTCTCTTTTGGATCTGGAAGGTACAAAAGGGGACTTCAAGTATGCATAGGGAAATGGAAAGGCCATCCAAGCAAGTTTCATGGGGTGAGGAAAATTTTGTTGTAAAATATTCCCCCCTAATGTGTGAGGTCATAGAAGTATCTACGATGGCCGAATTACATTATAATTTCCAGAAATGGAGTAATGGAGACTCAGCGGGAAGTGCTACTTACTGATGAGAATATTACAATCCATAATGACTTTGTACACATGGCTGCCAATCTAAATTACGCTGTAGATCCATGTAGAAATATATCAAATAGTTGTTCATGGCCATGAATAGGAAACACAAAGAAGACATATGCCAGAGGTTGTCATAGTCACGAACAAGGCACAGTGGAATCCAGTCTCAAAATCGATCTGAAGATATATGTATACAATGGAGTACAATCTGATCTCCCATGATCACTGAAATCATATAGGTATTGGTCTAATGAAAGACAACAACAGATTGGGAAAGCTACTACTGTAAGCTGGAGGTATTCTACACTATCCACCAAAGGTGCAAGTCTACATCATGTGAATACATGAGTTGAGGTCGAACACGATGATACCTCTTTTGATTACTGGTCATTAAGGTATACCGTTAACAAACACAAGATAACCTACCGATAATGAAAGTAGGTATCAAGACATCGAGTACATTCTACAAGTGTGAATATGGGTGTTGAGGTTGAACACTTGAACAATCCATCGATCAAGAGACATTGATTTATTCCCAATTTTCGATGGTGGGAGAACCTGCCACTGATCACTGCAAGCCTCTAAGTACTCATAGGACTCTAAGTCTCATTTCCAGAATATATGAGTTGAAGTCGATGGAAAGAGACCCACTGAAAGGAGAGCATTATGACATCTCTCATTAGTTAGCACGAGGTAAAAAGCAATATCTTGATGATTAGGAGGGGCTCGAAAGAATAGGATGTTCACGAACCAATGACCTTGTGCATATCTCACATGCACCAAATGCAATTAGTGCATGAAAGAGACCCTTTGAATAGTATCCAATAAGAAAAACTACTGACAAAGGTGAGGAAACCACCAATAAGGCTAATGGCATCCAAGACATTGCACGAATTCCAATGTGTGAATATATTTCTTGTCGTTGAACACAAGGGAAAACCCCCAGTCAACGACCAATGAGGAGATGTCAACTGTTGGTTTCAAGGTTACCTACCCATAATAAAAGTAGGACCAGGGTGCATGATAGGACTACAACTTCATGTGACTTTGAGATACATTGAGGGTATGGTCGACATGCAAATTCAAGAGTTCTAAGAAATGTCTGATACATTCTTATAGAGATCCTTTGAACAAGAGCATGAGACATATGGATAACTTAGGAAACATGGACTTGATGATAAAACTTCATGATGCAGGAGGCATCAACAAACTCTCCATAGGGACCGGAAGAATAACTAGTCAGAGGAGCAAAATCTAAGTAACAAGATCGGATTCATAAGGTCATGATAAACCACAAATTTGGATGACAGTGGACTCAAAAGTGTGTTCTTTGTTAAAAGGAGACACAACTGCTACCAGAATGAGATAATATTCTTTTTTTGCCTGTCTTTTTTGTTTCTTCATAGGCAAATAAATGTTATGATATAGGAGAGGAAACGAGTGTCATGAGTAAGCAATTAGCTCCAAACAATGGAACATACCTATTCTCAATACAAGGAAGTGCATACAGGGCATGGACACTCGGGGGGGTGTTTCCTCTTAGGGTACATGGTGTCAAGCTGCAAAGGATATAAAAAAGGCTCTACTTGGCTAGTGATGAAAATTGTTGAGGTAAGAGGCTTATAACAAGAAAGTTGGAACCAAAAATAGGCTCAATAATGAAAGAAGGATGATGGAATGCGATTACAACTTAACTCCAAAGAATGTCCTTTTTCATAGATTTATTCCCCTAGGTCTGAAAAATTATAAAATAATACCTAGGAGAACTCTTCTAGCTAATGTTGACTAGAGTATTCCATTTTCGTAAGTAGTCTACTTGGTTCGAAAAAGGGTTAAACTTAGACAAAATAGAATTCCTTTCAAAACCATTTAACGTGTGTGAAAGAGGCAAGTTCACTTGAAAATCTTTACATTTTTTAGAGAGTCGAAAAAGATATTAACTAAGACTCAGGGGGAGTCCCATCAATAAAGGTCAGAATGCTTGTGAGTAAGAATATGGGGTTTGAATGCAAAGTCATATTGAAACTATAAGGAACTCCTAGTCCTATAGAATAAATTCTACATGGGAACCAAATAGTACAAAGTTTCTAATTAGGGAACCCGTGTTTGGTAAGCCTCTACCATTTAATAACAACATTTCTAGTAGTAGTAGGAAGGTTTTGTGTTGCTAATAAATGGGTTCGTACCTAGGGTGTATGGATCACATTCATAGGATGATGCAAAAGTGAAAAATGGAGTGACAACCTATCCTATATGTCGGTGAAAGAATATACCTGTCGAAGGAATGAACGAGTGGTACGACACTGGAAAACGCAAAAAATCCTAGACAAAACCACCAAAAACCAATTCTTTCCATTGCACTATTAGTCCAAAAGATAAAAAATTAGCACAAACTATATGAACTGGGTAAAACATTTCTACTAATAGTAAAAATAGACCATTTTACCATATCATTTGAGTTTTTTCACCCACAGAGTGCATTTTAGGCCATTTTCCCCATGATCTTCAGTGTCGATTATGAGAGCTATGATCAACGAAATCAACAACTATCTGGACCAAGTAAGTGCCCATCCCCTCTACTTCAATTTCAATGGTTTTCATTTCAATTTTGGGCCCAATTTTTTGAGTATTAGAGGGCTTACTATGAAAATTAGGGTGTACGCATGTGATAGTTCATCGGGTTGCATATACTCCCCCATATACAAGGGAAAATAAAATCCTGCCCATCTATATGCAACCCTATCCATGACTATTACCATTTTATCCCGCATACAAGTCCGTGAACACTTTTTTGACAAGATTTAACTCAAAAATGGCTTTTCCTTTGCAGGATGGTGATTGAATGGAGGGAGAGGGAGAATGAATAGATAGATGTAGTAGTGGGAAGGGATGTAGGGGCCCAACACGTTTTAAAAAGATGTGGCCTTTACAAATTTTGGGCTCTCGAAGGGATGGGGGCTCAAGTGAGGTTACTCGAGTTGCTAGTAAACTATTGGGATTCAAAGACAAAGGCCTTCAACCTCAATGGGAAACCATTGAGGATTGAAGTGGACGACATATATTTTATCATAGGATTGTCTCACTAAGGCAAGGTAGTGAATCTCAAGGCCTGAGGGGATGGGGGTGGTATGACTATGGAGGAGTACATTTCCACCCATTGTGTTGCAGGAACAGATAAAGTAGGGAACCAAATCCCAATTAGGGTGATTGAGAACCTGATATTAAAGATCATCATGCTTGTACTTACACAGATTTCAGGGTCGACCTCATTGTACCAAACATCAAAGTCACTCATGTTCTATGCGGTGGAGTGTTTACGACCCACTGTTTATGGCTGGTGTACCTCACTGTTGGCTAACATGAAGAGCCAAATGATGGATTGCAAACAAGGGAAAAAGAGAAATTTCAGATTTGCATCCATTCTTTGTAGATTTTTCTTTGAGTGTGTTCCAGTATTGAGCCCTAGAGTAGAGATTAATCCACATGGAAAACGTGATCCAACCATGTCACAGTGGACCGATGTGATGAGGCGGATAAGAGGTGGTAGGGTGCCAAACGCCTACAATAATGAGTTATTTTCTTGGTGGCGTCGACATGTCATATCCATTGACAACTACTCTTATTCCAGGATCGACTACAGAGGGGATACATATATGCCTTTTCCACTAGGTTCCACCTACGATGATATTGGTAAGAAATGTTTTTATATATTTCATTTTTTTGTGTTTTTCAAAAAGATTAAAAAACACAAATATTTTTGTATGGTATCAAGTATTAACAATTGCTTTGTCACATAGATGTAGGTTCGCGATGGCTAGAGGGATTCCCATGAAATCGGTGAAGGAGTCGGGGAGATGATCACGTGGAAGGGGATGCGAATAAAGTGTTGTAGAATGTGCAGGGGAACCTGTCTCGATTGACGCACATGATTCCTATTGTTCAAGTGGAGGATCTTCCAGAGGCTATGCAGTGGCAGGTGGTGGGTGTACCATGTGCATGGGTGCGACTCTTCCGGTGTCTTGCAAACGTCGTAGTGTGCTATCATGATACGCATCCAGTGACATAGGTTTAGATGCCATGGTCATATTATATACCGACCATATATGTATTTTGAAGGTGTGAGTCCCATTTTGTATTATGACACCATATTTTTTGAAAAGATAAAATATAAAAAAAATTGGTCTTCGACTTTACTTATAGATGTTACAATGTGTACATGCATGAATGTGTTTTATTTTCTTAGTTATGTGACAAATGTCGATATAAAATATAATTAGCATATGCATCAGATACATGATTAGAACTTCTAGGTATGTGATTATACTTAAGAAAATCAAAGTATCGTTCCAAAATTTGTACCCATAGGAACCGTCAGAGTAGAGAAGGGTATCGCACATCGTAACTATCATTTAACTAAAATATGACTAACTAGGAGTCCAGGTGAACCTATAAATACCAAACACCATGTGAAATGGAGTCGCATAATAGTTCTATAACAATGCTATACTCAACCACATTATTCGTCGATGGTTCTAGAAGAATGCCACCTGAAGACACCAGTTGGCCCTCAGGTGAGTAAATGACCCAAGAAGCAGAAGCCATGTTTTGTGTATGACAACTGGCACCATCCATGAATCCTAGGTAAACTGAAGATTCCATTGACATCTACCAACCAAGGGAAAACTTGATAAGAAAGTCGATGACACAAAGGAAAAGATGTATATACACTAAGATACACTGGTATACAAAAGGTCACACCCAACATTTGAGGTCTTGAGCGTAATACCTTTTAAGGTAGAGCCCATTTCTAGGCTCATCCAACATATTCCCTTCATAATATTCCAATTCATAGGCTCCTTTCTCTAAGACACATCACATGATATAAGGACCGTGCCACATGGGGTTGAACTTCCCTGCCCCCAATGGTTCTTTGGCTTGGTCATACAAGAGAACCAAGTCACCCTCAACGTACTGCTGAGGACAAACATATATATCATATTGAACCTTAACATGTTGTTTATTTTCTTCGATATTTGTAGAGACATATCGACACTACTTATCAAGATGTTCTAGGTGCATAAGGCGTTATTCAAGATCGGTTGTGTCGAGCAGGAGCTTAATTGCCAACTTGAGGGAAGGGATTTTACATTCAATCAGAAGAATCAAATCCATGCCATGTACTAACTCAAAAGGAGAAAAATCTATGGAAGTCTTTACCGAGGTTCGATATGCCTAAAGTACAAGGTAAATCATCAGATGCTAGTCAGACTTACTCTAGATGACAGTTTTTTGCAAGATGGTCTTGAGAGATTTATTCACCACCTCTACTTGTCCATTTTACTGAGGATAATAAGGGGAAGAATGACCGCGCTTAAACACTAGTTTTGATGCTAACTCTTTCATCATTTCATTTTGGAAGTGGCTGCCATGATCAATGACAATTTCCTTTGGGATTCCAAACCGGGCTATAATTTGGTTGAATATGAAGAATGTTGTAGTCTTACCATTGGATTCAATGGTACGAATGGCCTCTACCCATTTAGTGAAATAATCCATGACCACAATGATATGTTGATTCCCCCCAACCAAAGTTGGGTTACAGTCCATAAAATATACCCCTCACTTGAGGAAGGGATTGACGATCATGATTGGGTGAAGAGGGGCTAGGTGCGAGCGCATTTTCCGAGCAGACACCTAGTAAGGGTGACACTTGTTGACCGCTTCAACACAATCTTTTAAAATTGATGGCCAAAAATAACCGGCTCGCAATATTTTTTGGGTTATCATAAGCTCGAATAAATGACCACTACAAGCCCCACTATGATAGTCATTGAGAAAAGACTCAACTTCATTGTGATCCAAGCAAGACTTAAACTATTATATATGATAAGGTAGTTTTTAGCCTGATGACGTATACGTCGTTGATCGTGTCTTGATAGATGTTGGGATAGATTCAAGGTTTGAAGGTAAATTAGAATGTCTCCATACCAGGGGTCCGAAGATGAGATAAGGAATATATGTTCATCCATGAACATATCATCCTGAAAAAATTATTTATCTAGTCGAGGGAAGTCTGATATCAACTTGACAAAAACTAGCGATTTATTAGACTTTGCTGAAGAAAAATCAAGATCAAACTCTTGCAAAATAATAATCCACTTATTGTTCCCCCCCGTTATGATATGCCTGGTGATGACGTATTGAAATGTATTGATATCTGCAAGTAGGGTAGTTTTTCAATGTAATATATAATGTTGTAATATTTGAACTGCATGTACAATGACCAATGCTAGTTTCTCTACGTGAGAGTATTTAAGTTCATGACCAACTAGGTTTCAACTGAGATAGTAGACAATGTTCTCATGGAGCTCATCATCCTCCTGAACTAGAACCATACCAACTGTCCCTTTAGACGTGGCGACATAAAGTAAATAGTCTCTACTGTAGTCTGGAGACTTCAACAGAGGTGTCGATACCAAATATTTCTTAAGATCATTGAAGGATTCCTGGGCTCGCTCATCCCATATAAATGAAGTATCCTTCTTCAAAAGATGCATGAAACCCTTAGTTAAATTGGCATAGTTCGCCATGAACCGACGCAAGAAATTAGCCTTCCCTTGTAAACCTTGAAGTTTTCAAATGTTGCGTGGGGGAGGCAATCTAAGTATTGCCTCAACCTTCATAGGATCTACCATGATCCCATGCTCGAATACTAAGAATCCTAAAATACGGCCAGACCTAATGCAGAAGATGCACTTGTGAGGGTTCAAACAAATGCGATAGTAATGCCATCTCTCAAATACTAATCGAATTTGAGTGGAGTGATCTACTCTCTTACGAGAGTGAGTAGCAAGATCATTGAGGTAAGCTTCGACAATATGCTTGAGATATTGAAAAGAAAAGGTTATGATGCGTTGGAAGGTTTCTCCAAAAATTTTAAGACCGAAAGGAATTTTCCAGTATGCAAAAGTACCCAAAGGAAAAATAAACGTCATCTTATGTTTATCTTCAAGTTTGATTTGAATTTTATTATACCCTGAAAATACGTCCATAAAATAAAAGATTTTGCTTCCTGTACACTCATTAAGAATATTGTCAATGAAAGGAGTCGGGAAGTTATCTTTAGGACAAGCCTTGTTCAAGTCTCACAAATCCATACATACATGGATGATTCCTTGTTTTTTATTCATGGGAACGGGGTTAGACACCCATTCAGTCAAGGGAACTAGGTAGATGAAACCAACATTAAGTAGCTTCACTAGCTCTACCTTAATAGCAGGGGAATTCCTAAGATTAACAACTCTAAGACGTTTTCGAATAGGTATAGCATCTAGATAAGACTTGATCTCATGTTCGACAATGTTGGGGTCGATCCCTGACATCTCTTCGTACGACCAAGAAAATACATACAAAATTATTTGAAGAGATTAGTGTAGATATTGATTTCTCCAGGCGAACAATCTGCATCGATGTATACGTTCTCAATTTTTCTAGGAACTCGAGAGATTTTGATCGTGATGGTAGGAGAAATATTCTCCATGTTTCCCTTGAAATAAATACCATGCGTATCTAGTGGAACCACAATGTGACTGACCATCTCACTCAAGGTAGATATAAAGTCATCATGTTCGATCCTAACAAGATATGGGAGGAAATAGGAGTGATGATGCATATCGTCCCAAGGCCTATCAGGACCATACATGGCCTATAATATGGCTTCATCTGAGGGTAAAGTATCTTCGAGCAAAATCATGCGAACAAGAAGATTGGACAACCCATACAAGCTCTAGAATAGGATCCTCCTCGTTCGTTTGCAAGGAGAAAGGATCTGAGTCAGTAGTATCATCAAGAACAAACTGATACGCAATTTATGCCATTGTCAGTGGAATTTCCATCCCAATGTACGACTGACCTTCATACGACATAGTCGGGGAAGGGAGGGTCCATGGTTCATTGAAATACAAAGTAAGGAAAGGAAAGAACCTCATCGACGATGAATACTCATTGGAAATGGCATGAATGTGATGAATTTGTGCCACAAAATCAAATCTACCCACGAGAGAGGAATACATTCTGACACCAATATCCTTAGTTTCATGTTGAGAATTTTTTACCATAGGGACCAAAGGTCCAACTAATGTATTAGGACTAGCATGCGCAAAGGACAATTGATCAATCATCACTATTTTCCTTTCGTGAGGAAAACATAAAGTGTGTAAAATGGACGATACAATTGTTTTCATGGAATAGGTCCAATTATTCCCTAGTAGTAAATTATAGTTGAGAGGCACACCAACCACTTCGAAATCAACCTCCATTGTTTTTCCACCTAACAAGACTGGAAAAGAAGGAATAATTTTGTGGGGTCGGAACGAATGCCCATCAAAAGCGGTCAACATAGTCATAGATTGGGATAGAGTCAAAGAGCCAATGGATTTCCAACAGGTTAGGGACATCACGCATGTCGCAACACCTTCATAAATTATAGTGCATGTGATGGTAATTTCCGTGTGATCCACATGGATTTGAAAGACCATGTGGTAAGGTAAGCGAGGCCTAAGATCTGTGACATCAAACTTAATAACCTTTGAGTTACATGGGTCTAGAGCTCCTAAAGAAAATAATAAGGTGTTCCTCTGTGAAGGACACAACTGGAGAACCTCCAAAGATGACATCACACAAGGGGTTTGACCTAGGTCTTCAACAATCGAATAGTTATGGGGAGCTCTGGCATTAGGATTGTGGGCATAGTGTTTTAATACTCCTTTTGGAATATGAGGTGGAGGTTCCATCTTTTCGATCTACAAAGGCATTTCTGGAGGAGAAGGAGACTCTGGACTTACAATAGTCTATGAAGAACCATAATCATAAGATAGAATGTCTACATTAATCTGAGACTTGACCATATTGACACATAGATGTCCACCTTCATGTGTCGAGGGGTTTTGACTCCCGATCGACGCATTTCTGGTGTTGGAGGCCCCCAAGGCCATGTTTTGATTATGTGGAAACGTATTTTTTAGCACAGTGGGTGGTTGTGATAAGAGCGTCGAGGCTTCCTTGATTTTGGGGCATAGGTGGGTAAGGTTATCATATTTACAAATTTTACAAGGAAAATTCACCTTCTTTTTTTCTTTCTTTCCCTCACCAGCATTATTATTTGATCTATCATTGTATGTGTCGTCCTTGTCTTTGTTATTATTTTTCCCACCGTTATGATTATTACTTCATCCTTTCCTTCTATTCCCTCATGTTTTTTGGTTACCATTTGGGTTGGCTGATGACTGTACAAAATGCACATCTATTGATTGAGTGGGAGTGGAGGATGAATCTGAATCTTGTCATTCTACAACCTGGCATAGAGACAAATATTTCAACTGGTTCATCACCAAATCTATAGACTTAGCATTTGTGGAGCCTATGATTCCATCGACATGAGGTACATGCTTTTGTCAAGGGTCATAGTTCGACCGCGGTGCGTCAGGAATAATTTCATACAACATCCCATATTGAGCATTTATGAGGTCTAATTGTTGGGCTTTGAAAATAAGGATTTAAGGAACCATTCCAATAGAAAATTTGAAGGAATGTAGGATTTTATCAGCCTCTTCCTTATACACCACTCTTGGATATGGTTCGAGATATGCATGGCTTTATCTTGGAAAAGGCCCAAAAAAAGTTCTATGTCGACATCATAATGAACTGACAACTTGAATTGGTTGAGAAAGACCAAAACCATTTGATTAAATTTTCTATATGTTCCCCTTGGTAGCTCATTGTACCACTTCACAATGACCCCCTATGAGGGTGTGTTGAAATAACCTCAAACGAATAGAATCGTCATTAAGAGAATTAGATGATCACCAAAGATGAAAAGTAGTAATATGATCACCTAGATCCTCGCCAGTCATACCTTTGAATTTTGGAATGTCTGAAGGAAGCTTGGTGGGGACGAGGGGGCATGACATATCGTGATGCACAAGGTCATTCATTAATTTTGACAAATCTGGCATATTAAGCGTGGCCAAAAAAGGGAGTCGAGGTTGCATCATTTGAGCCCATGCTCTCGGGAAAGATTGGGATCGAGGGATTGCAGGCCATCTAGGGTTCTGTTATATTCCATGGCTCTATCTAGTAGGATAATATCTTCCTCCAAATTGATTCATAAAATGTTGTATGGGCACCATTCCCATGAAAGTGGTATAATGAGGGTTATATACGTTATCCCTAGCCGAAGGAGCTACGGGCTAGGGATTTCTCATAGTGTGAAACTGAATCCCTCCAGATGGAACTTCAAAGGACAGAGGGGGATTCATCATAATAAATAAGTTTTTCAGAATTGGCATGGAAGAAGAGGGTATAAAGGATGGAATATAGGAAGTGACTTGTCCACCCGGTTGAGCACTCCATCCAAGAGCATTGAGACTAGAATTAGGCCCGAAAGAAAAAGGAGGCCAACCTCCAACTATAGGATTCGTTTGGGGGATATGTCCTCCTCCAAATGAGAGAGGACAATATAGAGGAGCCATGCCCCCAGGTCCAAAACTAGGATTCACATTTGTCGCTAGAATAGTGGATGAGAGTTGAGACGTCATGTTGGGAATACCAAAAGAAAAAGGATTAGAGACCGAAGGTATTGATTGATAATTGTAGCCTGGTGTACCAAAAAGAGACCTAAAGGGGTTCATTTCTATGGGTTTAGTAGAACCCATAGGTTGGGTAGCAGTAGGGGCGATGATCTTCGACAACCAACCATCGAGGATGAAGGATTCGAAGAGATCCCACTAATAACATAAGATATAGGAGTCTAGGGACTCCCTGTGACATTCAGGTTTGACTCGGTACCCATAACTAAACAATCACAAGTCTGGGGGTTGGAGATATATGTACCAGGTTTATTAAATTTATGCCTTTTAGAAGGAAACTTCAGTAAAGAATCAATATGCAATGGTAATTTCAAAAAACAACGAGACTTGCAAGGAAGCTGGTATTGATCCACGATGACTCAAGACTCGAGATATAAAACCAAATCCTAGGGCCAATTAACAATCAGAGAGAACACCAAAATAAATAAAAAAGGTTAATGCACACAAATAGGATATAGTGGCTGAAAAGGGGCCTCCCTCACTAGAGTAGGTATGTCTCTCCCAAGAGGGGCCTGAGACTCCCTTCAAAATATTTGAGGTATCATAATCAGTTATAAGGGCCCTCGTGGGATTAACAATGCAGTCGATTAGATCCCTCCGGAGAGGTAATCCTCCATAAAGGTTGTGTGTTTTCCAACCCTTATCTGACTCAGGGTATCTACAGAATAACCCATGCAAGTAACCTATGTGGCTACCTATTTCAAGCAACTAGAGTCACCACAATATAACCAATGTGCAAGAGAACAGTCATAAGTCCGGTCCATCATATGGGCAGGGTAACAAAGTTTGAAATATTGAAATCACCACCTCTCACGGAGGTAAAGGTACTAGCAAGACCCCAAAATATGAATATAACCCCAGAAATATCTCTGACACTAAGAAGGTATTAGAGGGCTATCTCTGCAACCAACTTCGTGTGACCTCGTGCTTAGCTTTGGTGTGAGCGGAGCTTCCTAACGTCACTAATTACAAAATGAGTTTCACCACTCCCTGGTCAGACACATATGTTTATTTTAATAGCCTTGGAGAATTTTTCTCACAAAATCCCATTACAAGGCCCTATGTCCTATATGTTTTTGTGTACCCTAAAAAATAAAATATTTTCTAATCAATTTTAATTAATCGGTGTTACTTTTAATGGATTCTCTTACTCAAGAGGTGTGGTCATGAAACCGATGGTATTATGAATCAACATATAAAAGAAACGAATATAAAAACACTTCTAAGTACTAAACTTGAATTCTAAAGAGATGGTATGCTTCTAAATGCAACTTTTTCACGACAATCTATACAATTTCAATGAAATGAAATCTCTCCACATGTGTCAAAATCAATGCAAAGTAATCAAAAGAGCAAATGCCATAATGAAAAATGAGCAAATGTTTTTTGTATTTTCAATACTAAGAAAAGAAAATGCAAGGACTGAATAATAGTGTCACATACAGACCCTACTGCTAGCAAAAAGAGACAATCCAAGCAGGATACCAAGAAGCAAACACTCAGACCAAGGTTCAAGGACAACCAATGGAAAATATGATAAGAAAGAATAACACCCAAAAATTCAACAATAAGAAGGTTTCCTATAACTCTGTAAACACTTAATAGTCATAACAGAGACCCAAGAAGAATCAACAACCAACCAAACTCACCCAACAAGACTAAAGAGATAATGTACCTGACTATTTGAGCAAAATTCGCGTATGTATGCACCCTACAGAAGGACAACTCACGTATGTATGCGTCTGTCAAGGGAAAACCCATGTATATATAGTAAAACACTGAAGGGAAAGGGCTAAGCCAAGAAACTCAGATGCAAAATAAAAATAGGTTGTCAAGCAATTAGGCGACAAGGAAACTCAGGCTAACAGAGAGAAAATCAAGGAGAAAACACTCCAAAACCCAAAAAAGAAGATCAATCCCCAGTATGGTCGCCAATTCTATTACGAGGAAAATATCTCTATGGCATGGGGTAAACCACAATAGATGGAATGCCACATAGAAATAAACTCTAATCCCAAATAGCTATATAAATGAAATGCTAACAAGATAAGGCCAAGAGCCTACCTCATCCGAATGTTTCATGAAGACCATCGTTGAGCACACAAATCAAAGATTTATACTTCCAAATTGTCCTCAACAACCAAGACACGCATGCATATGGTGACAATATATAGTGTTAGCATATAAATTAGCATAATCCATTAACATGCATGACAAATATGCCCATGGAAAAACAATTCAAATATTTGCAAGACATCAATTGGACGAGAAAAGATTATTTCTATTAAAATGATCAGCAGAAGTATATAGGTGACAAACTTCTATAACGACACATATCAGAACCGAGCAACTAAGTCCCTCCAGTTGGGCCTCCACCACTTCAATCCTTTACCAAAGGCAAGCTCATATAAATGAGATAATGAGATTCTCCATTACAAAGAAGGAAGAACTTGGGGGATGAACAAGGGGTTCATAATTTCAAGGATAAAGGGATGCATACTCAATATGAAGTGAAATTTCTCCAGAGTGTCTTTACTCTCCAGGTTGAATTCTACTTTCAAGGCTTGGATATGACTTAATTTGTAACCTTAAAATGGAACTGAAGGGCTGAGTCATAGCGTTTCCAGTATATGGAAGGTCAAGGATCATGGATCTCATGACATGGCATGGGAAATCGACATAATTTTTAATTTTGAGCACCAAAACTGATGTACATGGACTGTAGTGGAGCAACCTGTGTATACTTATGTTTTCTAACTGATAGAACGCGTATATTTGGAAAAATGTTTTTTTTTGTCTCTGGAAGGTACAAAAGGGGACTTCAAGTCTGCATAAGGAATTGGAAATTTCATCCAAGAAAGTTGCATTGGGTGAGGAAAAATGTGTTGTAATATAAGGCGAAGTGGATCTTGAGGCAGAACTTATCAGTGTTTTAAGTGATCTAAATATGGTAAGGAAGAAAAACAAGTCACTTAAAGAAGAATTCATCAAACTGAAGGAGGGTTCTCAAAACCCTAACAAAAATTCTGAAGAAGTCCAAAAAATTATCATAAATTTAAAGGTCCATCTAGAAGAAGCCAAAGTAATTGAAGAAACACTCAAAAATTAGTTGGAAGAAAATAAAAAAATAAATGAGTCTTTGGAAGATGAAATATCATCACTACAAAAGAAATTTCAAAAGAAGGATGTTTGACAAAA
Organism: Picea sitchensis; assembly: GCA_010110895.2. Taxonomy (NCBI): domain Eukaryota; kingdom Viridiplantae; phylum Streptophyta; class Pinopsida; order Pinales; family Pinaceae; genus Picea; species Picea sitchensis. The sequence goes on along the minus strand of SNQJ01S0152146.1, from coordinate 6,546 downwards.
CTTTGGTAACTGCACCAAAATATTGAGTGAAATCATCAACATTCAAAGTCCATGTGATGAAAAGTTTGTACTAGGATAAAAACAAACTCATACTAAGAAGGTTTCAAGCTTCACAACAACATAAAGAGAAGTAGAACAAAAGAGCTATGCAAAAGTCATCAGAGGTCTCATCAAAAGGGAATAATGTAAGCCTTCAAAGGAGAAAATTCAGGCAATCAAATAATCCAAGAATAATATTAGCCAATAAGAGGAATGCAAAATCAACAACCAACAATGGAGAGGAATTAAGAATAAAATTACAAAAGAGTTTCACCACCTAGAAGATACCCCACAGTTAGGTATCAAACTATCTTTCTTGGATTATGTTATTCTTGCAATAATTTTGGGCACAAGGCCATAAACTATAAATCCTGTGCCAAGAATAGAAGCAAGTATTGAATCTACTCTAGGAATAATTACCTCAGAAAACCTCATGAAGCTTATAACCGAAACTATAACAATTTTGGCTCATTAAATAATGATTAAGTGGAATTCTACAAATGCAACAATTTTGGAAACATATCCAAAGATTGCATGTTGATTATCCCTTCGAAGGAATCAAAGCAGGATTTTAACAGTTATGTAAAAGAACCATCAAGGATATGGAAAAGGAATCACGATAAACTAAACATTGAATAATGTTCCATTACTCTACAATCCCAAAGCATAAAAAGTGATTGGTATGTTGAAAATGGTTGTTCAAAGCACATGACAAGAGATAGGGATAGATTTGTAACTCTAAAGAAATAAAGAGATGGATCTATTTCATTTGGAAATGATAACTCGGCCAAAATGATAGGAAAATGCACATCCAAGCTTGGAAGGATTCCATGGCATAAAATCTCCTACTTGTGTAAAACATGAATCATAATATGCTAAGTGTGAGTCAAATGTGTGACCAAGGAAACACACTTCTATTCAACTCAAATAAATGTGAGATAAGGAAAAAAGGATTAGGCAGATTGGTGGAAACAAAAATAAGGACTCCAAACAACATATAAATATTAAATGAGATTATAAAATAAAGATGCTTCTTAGGAAAGGAAGATGGAATTTGTATTTGGAACGGAAGAATGGGTCATATGCACTTTTAAAATCTTGTCAAAATCAATAGAAAGGAAGTGGTAAGAGAGATTCTTGAAATTTCAAATATAGTAAATACTATGTGCAAGAACTATCAACATGGAAAAAAAACATGAACTGAGTTCATGACAAAGGAATACTCTACAACAAAACAAATGGATATTGTACACACCGATCTATGCTGACCGATAAGAACAAAAGGGATAAATGGAAAACAAAAAATTATGCTACTTATTGATGATTACACAAGAATGACCAGAGTCTGTTTTCTCAAGAAAAAGTCATAGGCATTCAAATGTTTCAATATATTCAAAGAGATGGTTGAAAACAAGGCTGATTTGAAAATCAAGTGCTTGAGATAAGACAATGGAGGTGAGTTCACATCAAAATAATTCAAAGACATCTGTGAAGAACATGGAATAAAAAAACAATTTTCACTAGCTAGGACACCTCAACAAAATGGAGTTGTTGAAAGGAAAACCAAAACTGTATAGGAAATGGTCAGAACCATGTTGAAACATCTCAAGTTGGGTAATATATTTTGGGTACAAGTAGTACATGCAACCGTTCATATGTTGAACACAAGAATTCTTAGAAGTAACAATGAAAATACTCCATATGAACTGTGGAAGGAAAGACCGAAGAACACCAAACATTTTAGAGTGTTTGGAAGAAAATGTTACATAAAAAGAGAAGATAATAAGATTGGAAAATTTGACTCTCGGGTTGATGAAGGAATATTGGTTGGATACTCAAGCAAAAGAAATGCATACAAATGCTACAAACCTAAGACTCAAAAAAATAGTGGAAAGCATCGATGTAAAGATTGATGAAACAAATGTGTTGAATACCATAGAAGAAAGTAGAAATTCAAAAGAGCAGGAAGTAGAAGAAGAACTAAAATTATTAGTAGTAGAAGAAGAAGAACTATAAGTAGAGCAAGAAGGAACAAAAGACAATAATCAAGATCCCCAAACATATTCTAAGACACCCAAACATTGGTGTCAAAAGAATCATCCACCAAAACAAATTATTGGGGATAAAAATACATTAATAGAAACCCAAAGAAGCAAACAAGCACTGGAACAAAGACATCTAGAATTATTATCCACAGTTGAACCAAGCAGTGTTGATGAAGCCAACAATGATGAACATTGGATCAAGGCCATGGAAGAAGAACTCAATCAAATAGAGAAGAATGAGACATGGGAACTGGTTCCAAGATCTAAAGACAAAAGCGTGATTGGTACAAAATGGGTGCTCAAAAACAAACTAAACGAAGATGGACAAGTAACCAGAAATAAAGAAAGGTTAGTATGCAAGGGATATGCTCAAGTTCAAAAAATATATTTGGAAGAAAATGTTTCTCCTGTTTCCAGAATGAAAGCTATCAGAGTAATCTTGGCCTATGCATGTTCCAAAAATATCACAATCTATTAGATGGATGTAAAATAAAAATTTCTAAATGGATAATTAGAAGAGGAAGTCTACATAGAATAACCAGAAGGGTTCCTACTATTAGAAAGGGGGGATTATGTTTTTAGATTGAAGAAATATTTGTATGGATTCAAGAAAACCCCTAGAGCCTGGTATTCAAGACTAGACAAGTAATTATAACAAGAAGGATTTAGAAAAGGAATTGAAGATAGCAATATCTACATAAAAGTGGATCAAGAAAACATACTTATCATTGAAGTATACGTGGATGACATCATCTTTGGAAGTGATGATGACAGGTTGAGTCATAATGTTTCCAAGGATATGCAAAGTGAGTTCGAAATGTCCCTACTTGGTGACTTAACTTTCTTCTTGAAACTCCATATATCTCAGCTAGATGAAGGAATTTTCTTTTCTCAAACCAAGTACATCAAAAAAATTGGTTAGGAATTTTCTTTTCTCAAACCAAGTACATCAAAGAATTTGGTTCATAAAAATTATTTGCATGAAAACCATATCGAATTTGTTGTTAAATTTTTGGGTTACAACAACGGTTCAATGTAAGCATAGGCATTGTGTAACATGTGAGATGGTAGAGCTTTGATGTCACATGAAGTTTTATGAGAAAGGGCTAGTAAACACCCAACACGAGGTTACCAAGGAGGCACTGAAGTGAAGGAACTGACATGCAAGTTGGCTAAATGCATTAGAAGACCAAGAGTTATCAAGGCATGGAAAAAAGATGCTAGTACAACTTCGAGAAATGCAAAACATGGAAAATTCCATCAAGGAACACATGTAGATGCAAGACCTTATATATATATGTGGAAATGGGAAAACAATTGGGTTTGATGGCCTCCATGGTGGATAGTATAAAAATGTCACCATGTAACCACGTGGATGGCACTCTCGCGACTTCTCTCCCATTAGAAAATAGAGACTGCCATCTCCAAGAGGTCATGTAAGAACAAATTAAATAACCAAGAATATTAGAAAGGAAATCACCATCACATAAAGTGAACAATAGAAGCATGCATAAGTCAACTGTAAGAACCTAAGTTCATGAAGGGCTCCTCCATGGGCTATATTTTTAAACTTTGTTTCTAGTTAAAAGTTACTACAAACTTTTCCTTTTCACTATTTCACTATTTTAGTACTTGATATATTTTATATAATTGTAATACAATTTTGGTGATATTGTTTTGTAACTTTTTTTTCAATTATTTATAACATTTAAAATAAATAATGAGAGCATTTGCATACATCAATGAGATCATTTGCATGTGTATGGACCATTGTTTATAGCATTTACATTTGTATGGACCATGCATACTTACAT
>SNQJ01S0152145.1:39457-50969 GCA_010110895.2 Picea sitchensis | reverse complement strand
AGATCTGGAGTGGACGAATTTCTGGAAGCAAGGTCCCTCTCCTTTCAGGTGCGAGAAATTATGGCTTGACCACCTCAACTTCCTTACCAACTTGGACCTATGGTGGAGAGATATGAAAGACCTCCATGGAATGAAAATGTACCAATTCCAACAATGACTGAAGCATGTTCGTTTGCATCTTAGGGAAGTGGAATAAAGAAGTATTCGATAACATTTTGGAAGAAAAGAAAAAATTAGAAAAAGAAATGGAGGCGATACAACAAAAATTCATTCAGGGTATCTTTCCCTCTTACCTCATTGCGAGGGAAACCGAAATCATGGAGGATCTAGTAAAAATAGAGATGCAGGAAGAGATATTATGGTGTCATAAATCCAGGATCCATTGGTTAAAACAAGGATATAAGAATACTTGCTTATTCCATAATTATCTAATTCAAAGAAGAAACATAAACAAAATTGTGTCTCACAAAGCACAGGATGGCAACACCAAAGTGAAAAAGGAGGACATAGAGAAGGAACTCTTAGACCATTTCCAAATCCTCCTTTAAGAACCCAAAATAAATAGAAAAGAGGCTATCACTAAAATAATTGAATCTATCCCTAGGCTGGTTCCCCCAAACCAATCAATAGCCTTGATGAGACCTTCCTCCATTGAAGAAGTGGAAGATATTTCCGAAAGTATGGCCTCAGGGAAGTCCCTAGGCCCAAATGGGTTTACTGCAGACCTTTTTCAAGTCGGTTGGCCCAACCTAAGAAACAAAATTTGGGAGGTAGTGGAAGAGTCTCACAACTCTAAAACCATTATGAAGGCCTTCAACACCACTTTCATCACCTTGATCTCGAATATGAAAGGAGAAAGCTCGAAAGATAAGTTTCGTCCCATTTCATTATGTAATGTCATTTATAAAATTATTTCTAAATTGATAGCATCTAGGATAAAACCTATCCTCCCACAAATCATCTCCTAGGAGTAGGGAGGTTTAGTTGAGGGAAGGCAAATTCTGGACGAAATTATAGTAGCCCATGAAATGATACACTCCCTCAAGGTGTCTAAAAAGGTGGGTGTGATGATGAAACTGGATATGTATAAATCCTATGACAAGATGAATTGGGGCTTCCTCCATAAGATGCTTCTAGCCTCCAGTTTTGAGGAAGGTTGGGTAACTTGAGTTATGAACCTGATCACTATGGCCTTATTTTCTATCTTGGTGAATGGATCTCCAACTAGGTTGTTAATGTCTCGAGAGGACTAATACAAGGTTATCCTTTTTCCCCTTTCCTCTACACAATCCTAGTGGAAGGGTTGGGTTGTAGCCTTTCTCGGGCCAAAAGTCAAGGAGCGATCAAGGTATTGACCCTTCTTAAGGTAGAAGAGGTCATGTCTTACCTCCAATTTGTGGATGAAAATATTCTAATGGGTTCCCCTATGATAAAACAAGTGATCGAGTTCAAAAAAAATCTTGACCTATTTAACTTAGCTTCTGGCACAGTCATTAACCAAGAAAAAACTCAAGTTTTCTTTTTCAACACTTCTCTTTTTATTCAACGGCATTTGGACACCTTTCTTGGATTTCAAATTTCTTCGCTTCCAGCCAAATATTTAGGAGCTCCCCTTTTGTCCAAATATTTTCACGACCCATCCTAGGAGCTCCTTCTGGCCAAAATGGAAGCCAAACTCCGAAGTTGGACTCACCGATCTATTTCCCTACCAAGTCATTCCCTCTTGATAAATTTGGTTCTCTCGACCCTCCCTTTATACCTTTTCTCAGTTCTAATTGCCCCAATGAAGTTCATTAAACAAATTAGGAACCTCCAATGAATGTTTTTGTGGGGTGGCCCTTCAAAATAAAATAAATGGCCCCTGGTGTCCTGGAACACTCTCTACCAACCTAAGTCCCAAGAAGTACTTGGAATGAAGGATCCCCAAGTTTTCAACTCTACTTTGGAAGGTAAAATTTGGTGGAGGTGGATCAAAACCCCTTCAGCCTTATGGGCTAGAATTTGGAGGAAAAAGTATTCCCCCAATATCTCTCTCCAGAGCCTAATTAGAGCAGAAGGAATCAGACATGGTTCTCTGAATTGGAATAATGTCTAGAGAAACCATGACTTGGTTCAATCTCAATGCTTTTGGGAAATCCATAATGGGACCTCAACCCTTTTTTGGGATGACGCTTGGGAACAACATACCATATTAGGGGAATAATACAAGTATCTAGACCTAGACTTCACTTTAAGGCATGCAGGTTGGGTGAACCTGCACCATTACTAAACAACCTTTCAATCCAATGGAAACTCTACCTTGAGAACTTGGAAACCCTTATAAGAATGGACAATTTAGTGGAATGAGCAGTTGAAAGACCTGGTATCTAAAATTCTTCAAGAGAACAAGGTCGAAACCATAGATGAGGAGGACATCATTCGATAGGGCTGCCAAGGAGATAGAGAATTCCAAGTGAAAACAACCTACCAATCCATGTAGGACTCAGGCAATACCCATAACAAAATCATTGGGGGGGAATTTGGTCCAACTCTCATTGGCCCAAAATCTCAACTTTTCTATGGCTGGTGGAAAACAGAAGGGTCTTAACCTAGGACCATATTCTACGAAAAGAGTTTGTAGGTCTGTCAAGATGTACTCTATGTCACGAAACATAAGAAACTCTTAATCATTTATTAAGAAACTATACATGTACAAAGAAACTATGGGATCAAGGAGAAACCAATTTCCAAAGAACAGACCTGAAAAAAGATAATGTTATAGATACTATAGAATCCTGGAGCATTAAACCTTTTATAAACTCCATCATTAATAGAACCTGGGATATTTATCCAAGCATCCTCATGTGGAATGTGTGGAAATAAAGGAATCATAGAATCTTGAAAGATAGAGCCCTTACTAGAAACCAAATTTGGGAAATCATCAACGGAAATGTGAAATAATCTATTGGTGTAATTTCTTGGTCATTCCAAAACCTCTATTTGGAAGCCTCTGAAGTAGCCATCTTCAAAATCTAGAATCTTGGTTCGTGCCTCAATAAGAATTCACTGGCTCTAAAGGTGGTGAGAACGTGGATTTGGGAGCATTGGAATATTCCCCAGGAAGTTTTTATAAATTTAAACTTCGATGGCATGTCCAAAGGAAATCGTAGTCCAACATGAGCAGGAGGAGTCTTTAGAGACCACAAAGAAGAAATTCTTCTCCTCTACGCATCCAACTTGGGAATTACAATGAAAAATGCAACATAGATGGACAGTCTTCGACAAGGTATAGAGATAGAAAAAGAGTGGTTTTTCGGCCATGGAGGTAGAAAGAGAATCTCATTTAGTCATCAGAGGTATGAAAAAACTCCTAAATGGGGTTATGTCATATAATATCTCTAAAAATTGGTGGTTGAGCCATGGCCTCTCAGTTCTGGGGGGTATGGTAACTTCTCTAGCATCCATTGTCCCCGAACAGACCAGAAGGAAGGAAAATGAGGTGGGAGATTGCATGGACAACCTCGGTGTCACAATGCAAGAAATGTATCAAATTTAGTGCCCAAGGGACCCATTGTTAGATAGGATGGAAGAGAAGATCCAACAAAGATTCCATGCTGGTCTGACTACATGGAGGGAAGCGATCAAGCTCGATAAAAGGGAAACTTGGATTCAATTTCGACACCATGATGCAAGTAAGGAGGACAAATGGCTTGAGAAAGTGACCGTAAGTACAGTCGAGGGATGGATGCCCCTCCACGAAGGGGGTCTGCAACCCAATATAGAATGAGAGGATAGGCGAAAATCTAGATCTATGTGCAAAAATGAGGGCCCACTTATGGTTAATGATAATGAAAACATTGATATGTCGATAGAGGATCCACTGGTTAAGGGTTAAATCAGTGATGAAGTGAAGTGTTGTTGAATCCACGGCTAGCGAAGCCAATATGAAAGGGAAAACTAGTTATTAGTGGAAGGAGCGGTTGCACGCTGCAAGCACTCTTGATGGCTCATGCTCGGTGGTAATTGGTCTAATCACCTACCAAAACTTCATAGCAGTAAGTAATATGTACCGCAAACACAGGTTCTCAAGATAAGAGTATCATTCCAATATCTTTAATGTTGGGTTTTCTAGCCATAAATACAAGGGAAGAATGTATAGGCATCACATTTTGAGCTACTCTAGTATTTCCATCCTATTCCTCTTTTGGTCAATTCTAAGACTAGGGGAAAGAATGACGCGTCGTTGGAACAAGAATAATAGGTGGGTTTGGGTAGGGTGACACAAAAATGAAGCATCATCATCAATAGCTCAAGGCCACCTCTCCAGAGCTGAAAAGGAAGCCAAATCCGTGAAGGAGTTTTTTTGGATCCATAGTGCGATGGAAGAAATTCATGCGGTGAATGCTATTGAGGACTGTTTCTTATCCCAAAGAAGGAGGAACACAAAGGATGAGATAATAAAGGAAGAAACCAAGTGGGTATCTGACCCAGCTAACCCCCGGACCAGAGATACCAGGTATTTCAGGATGGTGGAATCATATTGGATGGTTAAAGCATTGTTGGCTCAGTCCATTAACAAAACCCATCAGGAGAATTCATAAATCCTCCAAGCTATTCACATTCTAGAGGGAAAGTTCAAAATTTCAACAGATCCCAACATGGCATCAAATTCAAGGTCAACCAGTTAGAGCAGCAATCAACACAATAAGAGAAAGGAATGAAAACTGAGTCTCCTCCAGGATATCTTCAATGTCCAATTCTGGTCGATGAAGAAGAATAGCGATCTCGACGGAGTCTGCTCCTCGCCGGAAGGAAGACAATAGGAAATCTAAGCAATAAGCAGGGAGCCTCTTCGAGACATCCAAGAGAGAGATGAAGCATGTGTCAAACACTTAATAGGGTTTTTCTATCTCGATGTGTTTTAGTCTTTTATGTCTTATTTTCGGTTAGTCTGTTAATGACCCTATTTTTATGTTATCTCTAGAACTATGTTCAAGTCTCATCTTTGGAACTTTAGTAAAAACAACAACCTTGAAAACTGTGGATATCATGAACATGATTTACGGGTATGGTTTCCCTTTGAGGCAAACCACCATGTTATCTCTTTTTTTGTACTATATTTTGTGACATAATATAAGTTTCCTACCTTTTCAGTTAAAAAGAAGAAGAAGAAGAAGAAGAGAGTTATGAGAAAAAAACGGATACATGGGTAAAAATTAATAGTTCATAAGCATATAATTTGAGGTGTGACAATAAAACATCATTCAATAGAGATAGTAATATATTGGAAAAATATCAGATCTGGTGTTCAAAAAAGAAGATTCATCAAAAGAAGAAGTAAAGAATGTAGAACAAAGTTTGTGAAGATAGAAACAACAAAGGTGACTCGATGACTTAATAAGAAGATATAAACAAAATAAGAGTCCAAAGGAAGAAATTGAAGTTTTAAGATTAAAAATGCAGTGGGGGTGGAAGGGTGGAGGAAGGGAGGATTAAATTCCTCTACAAGTTAGAGCATGAACAACAGGGAGTTGCAACTTCCTCAAGTTGGTGCTTGAAAAACAGGGGATTGCTATCTCCTTGAGTTTGTGCTCAAAACAAGGGATTGTTGTCTACTTGAGTTGGTGCTCAAAATAGGGGATTGATGTCTCCTTGAGTTGGTTCTCAAAATAGGGGATTGTTGTCTCCTACAAGTTGTATCTTGTAATTGAAAAGTAAAATTTATATCAATATATAAAAAATAAAAACATTTATGGTTTTTCATGCTAAAATTATGTGTACTTTTCTTCTTTGTTGATCATTTGTTGTGTTTAATAACATTAATTATTAAGTGGTGTTAAATATTTTGAAAAAGAAGAAATAATGATTCACTCCTCCTCTCAGTGTTAAACAATACTCCAACATTTTTCTTACGTCCCAAAGGGACATCTAAAGGTAGATGCAATGCAAGGCATTTTTTATGAGTCGTTTGTGGTCTACAAAAGTTATTGTTTATTAACAACTCATCACCATGAGACAAACTATGTATTTCATGCACACAAAAAAATCTAGATTCCTTCCTTTTCATAAATAAATATTTTTCATTGGAGTGTTCCTCAAAGGAACAATTTACACTAAATAATGAGGCCCTGCAACTATTTATGAACCCTGCGATGTTCCCATGAGTTAACAGATGACCGTCGATATATAACAGGGTTTTCATGTTAAAGTTTCCATAAGCATAACCATTCATGCACATATTATACATGGGAATTTTATGTTTGTATTTGAAAATATTCAAGTAATCAGATCGACTATAAAGAGGACCACAAAATGGCATAAGTGTCATTGATTTTTTGGGAGGAACAAATACATGTGAAAGGATAAACAACCCAAGATTTACAACATCTATTTTATACTTGGCAATCATATAACTATTATCACAAAAAGAGAATTCGGTTCCAACATCGACAACGAGCATGGATGATGACCAAGTGCCATACAAAGATCGGTTGTAACTGGTTTGGTATTTTGTTTTCATATGGATAGGAAGAGGGAAGTCATCACTACCTTACAAAAATCAAAAAGACTTTGGTGTGTACTTGGACATTTTCTCTCTAAGATCATAAAACTTTTTTTATCTCCTAGTAGTGATGTTTTGGGTAGTAATGATATCATACTTTGGTTCACTATAAACTCTCCATTGACTCAATAGAAAGAGAGAGGTTGTCCAATTTAGGAGGAAACGTAGTTCATATGAATTCCAACTTTTCAAAAAAGGAGCACATGGAAGTGTTCCTACGTGTCTTTTCTATATCACCTATTGGATTATTGACCACGATGAGAGGTATTAGACCATCAACTTTGGGTATTCAATCATTAATATAATGAGACAATGTGACAAGTTGAGGGTTCTTCTTCAACCCTTTACATTTTGAACAGCCACATGACACTAGCGTGTCACAAAAGAGTTCCAATTCATGGTGTAATATCGTTGACCTAGGCTGCAGGTTACTAGAATATGGCATGTTACAATTGGCAGGGTAAAGTGACTGTAAATTTTCATCGAAAAATTTCTGCAGTATCTTTCTCCTAATATGAGCTTGCAACAATTTTTCACTGGTGGAATATCTTGCTCATCCGAACTTGATCCCAATTTATGATCCTACAAAATTCAATGAACTATTTTTCAAATGCACATGCATAAATGGAATAAATTCAATCATATAAATGAATTATAAATAAAATCTATACTTACTTCAAACAATGTGGGAGAAGTTGACAAATTTGCAACAATATGGAATGAGCTGAAATCTGAAGTATTGGCCATTTGGTATTGTAACGTTGTTTTCCCTGCATTTTAGCCAAAACCATCGTCAATACGTGCACAAATCTGATACTAAAATTTATCGGTATGTTTATGTATTTTATAACGCACCAGTGTGTGTGTGTGTGTGTGTGTGTGTGTGTGTGTGTGTGTGTGTGTAACACCAGTGCGACAAGCTATGCAATGCATTGAACTGTTACATCAGTTAAAACCTCTGAAAACTAAAACGTCCATAAATTTTAATAGCATAGGTTTGCATTTTTATTTATGTCGATAAAATTGGTATCGGTGCATGTTTTACAATTTACTCACCAGGGCGCACTATGCGGTGAGGTGCATCGATTTGACTTCAAACTTAAATTTTAAAATATATAGTTTAGTAGGTGTTTTTACATACTAATTGAAAAAACACAATGAAAAAAGAGAGGGAATTTCATTTTTCAAAACATATTTGTTTATAAATGAAAACACTATTCATTAGTTCATTTTTTTGACAGGATTTAGAGGGAATATTTGTGAAAGAGAGATTTACCAGGAAAGACTTTGGAGTGGCTAGATTTCTGAAGAGACAAAATTGGAAGGGATCTGTAGGGCACATAGAAATCTACAGATAAGAAATTTTAGGTATGTGATTTCATTTTACTAACCATTTCAATATTTCCCTAATTGATTTAAACTATTTTCAATGCATGTTAAAAAAAATATAAGGGTTTCATAGTTACCTTCAATATTGGAAGTCATACCTTTCTTGTTGTTTTTTATTGTTCCCCTCTTTTTCTAAGCAACAAATTTTCATAGGGTTTGTTTTTATAAGCAATAGATTTTTTAGGGTTTATTTTTTTGCGCAATAGATTTTTATATGGTTTATTTAGTTGCATATGAGTGGTTTGGTATCCATTGTAGTGATAACACTCATTGTATAAGATCCCAAACCCTGTTGACTCTATCGTTGCCAACGATTTTTAAAAAAATATTTTCAATGGTATGCGGTGTGCATTGTACAGGAAAAACGCCCCAGTACGCATTGTACAGGAAAATAGCCCTAGTGCTCAATGTATATACAGGTGCATCGGGACACATATATCTGTGTAAAGCATCGAGTGGTTAAAAAATAGTATTGATTTTGTATTATATGTGTATGGGTTAGCGATGTGCAATGACTAATATTACATGCCGATGCGGGTATATTCTTGATGCCCCGGTGCGTTCTGTTTAATGAAGCGCACTGAAATAATAGATTGTATAAAAAAATTCATAATTTCTATTTCTGATGATTCTTGTTTTTTTTATACAAGATGGTTGATAGAAGTTCAAAGAAAAAATCGTATTGCAATGATCGTGATGGTAGCTCATCTCAAGAAGAGAGGCAGGAAAGTTCTTTAATCTTTATTAAAAAGTTAATATATAATTTGAAATATTTGTAAGTTTAAATTAATGTTTTGTATTGGTTAATGCATGTCATGCAAAGAAAAAAACTTGAAGAAACTCAATAAGATTGTTCGCAATTTGAGTGAAAAAGAGAGTAAAATATTTATGGAAATGTTGCAAAGAGAGGAAATAGGTGGATCGAAAGGTAATCAACATTAAGTTTTTCTTTGACTTTTACCATAAAAGAATTTCTTAATATTAATCGATAACAAGTTTTAAACACTTGACTTCACTTTTTTTTAATGTTATGAAACAAACGATAGTGAGGAAATGGAATCTCATCATAAGAAGACAAAAATTATTAAGGATGTAAATGATGATGATAGCTTGGTCATCAGTTCATCTGGAGTGGTTCTTGAAGTTAATGAGAGGGGGAAAATGTTTTACAGAGCTTTGAGGGATATAGTGGAAAGAACGTATAGATGTCATTTCCACTTACAATATAAAAATCAATCCAGTGACTCTAAGAATCAGGTTACACATATACTACAAGAAGCATTTCCAGAGCCATGGTTAATGAGACCCGTGAGGATTGCAATAGCAAAAACTTACAATAACAAAAAAGAGTCATTTAAAAGGTATTATTACTAAACATGTTTTGTGATAATATGTTCCAATAATTACCAAAATAATTTGTTTTTCTACATTTACTTTCTTTTCCATTTAAGAAAAAAATCTTGTTCTTTTTTCATTTTTCAGGAAGATTATGAAAATTCCAAGAAACAAACGAGGGTAAATCCAATACATGCTGGTAGGGATGTCCCAAAGAGTGTACAAGGATATGGTAAAAGAAATGAACATAATGGCATCGCATGAGGACACATCCCAACAACAACGTGCATATGAGTTATGTGATCATTCATTTATTATTTTATGTACATCGAATTTATTTATCATATTAAATACTAGTTTTCAATTGTTTTGTTGCATAAAAGAAAACAAAATAGAACATAATCAACACATAATACAGGATGACAAGGAAAAAAGGGTTGATCGCAAAGTTTGTGAGTAATTAAGTTTTCATATTTGTTGTGATATTTATATTTGAATAATTAATTTACACTGATCCATGGATGTCTATTAATAGGTGCTAACATACAAAGAAGAGACAACCAAACAATTGATCAACATTGGGTTAACATAAGGGTTGTGATTATATGTTGAAGTATCAAGGTTTAATTGAATAATTTGTAAGTAGCTATGTTGTTTAACTCTACATGTTTTATAATTAATGGAAAAAAGAAGAAACATTTATATTAATTATATTCACTATGCTTTGTCATGGCATATTAAACATGCAGGAAACAAAGTATGGAGAGGAGCTAGTAGAAAATCTTGTGATAACCAACATGAGGCAAGGCTTCGAAACGATGCGTATGGTTTATGAATCAATCATTGATCTGGTACATATTTTTATTTACGTAATCATGTATATTCTACTATATTATAAAATTAGATTTACTTATTACACTTTATTTATATGTTTGTAGATAGAACAATAGTAGTTGGAATGCCAACGAGAAGTTGAGCAAGAAAACATCCGTTGAGACAACCAAAGTACAATATTGCCTACAACTGATCAAGAAATATAGGATGCACACAACTCAAGCAATGAAAATAGTTCAAGTGATGAATGGCAATTAATAGAATTGAATGTTACTGCAAGTTGTATGCAGTTTTGTGATATCGGTCTATAAAAATTAGGGATATTTTTTATTAATGTAGTGGCCATAATGTCCCAATTGCATGATGCCATGTAACTAATAACTGTAACAGTTACATATTGGTTCCAATTTGATTATTGTGGACCTTTACGTTGTCCCATTTTGAATTATCATGGGTGTGTTATCCATATATGATAAAACAGGTTTGTTACTTTATTGCAATGTCAAATGTTGTAAAACATTGCATTGTTGATTAATTAATATGTGAATGATTTACATTGTTGCAAATAATTGATTAATTGATATGTGAATGATTTAAAATGTTGCAAATAATAGAGGTGTAATCCCTTGGATAAGACATTAATGTTTTCATTATATGAAAATGCAATATATATATATCTATATATATATATATATATATGATTGTAAAAAATGTTTGTAAAATAAACAACTAATTAAAATATATACATATCAGTGCACTCTTATGAACTCGCAAAATGGTGCCTGAAATAATATAGACATCGATGCTTTGTAAGGGGTTATACGCACCGGTGAATATTAAGAATACTAAAGCACTGATACATATTAATTATATAGAATCATCGATGCATAAAATGTGCAATAATATATATCATTTTCATATTATATGGTGGGCATGTGATAAATACACATCGGTTATTTAAATCTAATAACAACATCGATGCTTTAAAAAAATTAAACGCTCTAGTGCGTTTAATAATAAAATCACCATAGGGTGTTATATTTAGTAAATGCACCAAAACATACGAATTATACAAGCACCAGAACAAACATAAAATACATGCGCACCGAAGTTGCATACAACAAAATGGGAATCAGGGGCATATTAACCATAACTGTCTCGATGTGTTTATTTCATATGTAAGCACCACGGAAGTAATGTAATGACAAATCAACACATTTTCATCTTATGTATGCACCGAGACATTTTCATGTAATGGTGCTCAGTGTGGTTTTTTTATGTCCACACTAGGAATTTGTGTAATGGCGCATCGATGCTTTTTTGGTTTTATGTACGTTCCAATGCATTTTATGTAAGGTTGTTCTGGAGTGTTTTACGTTTTGGCACACCTCGTGGAATTTTATTCAATGGTGC
>SNQJ01S0152145.1:0-25695 GCA_010110895.2 Picea sitchensis | reverse complement strand
TGAACATCGCAATGTGACATTACATGACATTACCATAGTAAACCATGGTTAAACTTAATAAACATGGTCAACCATAGTTAACCATGGCTAACCATGGTCTACCAAAGTGAATCATATTAAAATTAAGTCAAACATGGTTAAACATGGTCAAACATAGTAAACCAAAGTCAACCATAATGAACCATGATAAACCAAAGTCAACCATGGACAACCAAATCCAACCATATTTAATAATGGTCAACCATAGTCATGCACAGTAAATCATGGTCAACCAAATTTAACCATGGGAAATCGCCAGGAAAATTTTAAGGGGAGAAATTTCACCCATGGGCTAATTTTCCAAGATTTTTCCCAAAAAACGATTCATGAATTTCCACTTTTCAAAAAATGATTTTCCCAAATTATTTAGGAAAATTTTATTTTACCTTAAACATTGCCAAAATTTATAGAAACTATATAAAATCTTAGAAATTTGAATACTTTTACGAAAATATCATCAAGCATTTTACAAATTTGCATATTAAGGACAAGTATGATTCACCAAGGTTTCTACACTTCAATATATATTTCCATCCTTAAAATTTTCCCTGGTAATTGTGGTCAACCATGCTCAACCATTGTTTCTTCTAGATTTTCATTTTGATTCATGGAAAGGATAAACTACTGATGTCAATAGGGTCTTGGTGATAGCATTGCCTTGGTAGCATGAGAGTTCGAGTGTATGGTTTGCCTCAAAATTTGCTTTGTAAGTTTTTTATATGTAAAAACCCATGTATATTGATCCATTTATGAGAAGGACCCACAAATCAATAGGAAGAACTTAAGAATGCTCGAGAATTTGTTGAGAAAGGGAAGCCATGCCACCACAAGGATCTTCTCAAATCCTTGTCCACACTCCATAATTTCCACCAAGGATGAGTTTGCATTTCAGAAATCAGTGGAGGAACAGAGGATCCATGAACATATTCTATAAGAAGAGGATATTGAAGTTTCTTCTAGTATTCCTTTTGAGAAGATAAAATAGATTTAAGAGTTGTGGACCACATCCTAAGAAGATCATATACTGGAGCCAAAGATCAAAGAAATTTTGGCATGTTTATCCCCTAAGCCTTTGTGCATTATGAAGTGTGATGGCCAAATTTCAAAATAAATTTATCGTATGCCAAACCAAGAGAACCAAAGAGACATAGACTATATTGAAACTTGGTTCCAAATAGTCATCAATCCACAACACCACTCCATATTTCGACAATTCTTGGCATTATCTCCACAAGAGCAGTTGGCCTCTCATTTCATGGTACTTATCAAGGTATACTTCTTAGATTTGGATATAAGTTTAATTGAGATCATGTTACATAAATGGATTCATTGGAAGTATTCCTACACTTGAAAGATATTTTCTTTTCTTTCAAGTAGACTAGGAAAAGGTAGAAAAATAAAAAATAAAATAAACCAGTAAAGAAAAAAATAAGTCTAACTATGAAAATCGAGATTCTTGGCACAATTAGACATGAACTTTGCTTGAAAACCAGGTTTCTGGATGGAGAGGTTTGCAATAAAATTGTGCATAAATTTATTGGTTCAATCTTTCATTTATAATTCTTCAATAATTTCTGAATGAATTTCCCGTTGGATGATGAGGGATTCATTAAGGCCCTCCTTCCAACAATGTTGTCCCATCGACTCTAGCTCCTTGTCTTGGTACCAAGATAATAAATTTTGATAATTCCTTGGAACTTGTATGCCTCAATGACATTTTTCCTAATGACAGTAATGGGGATGCATTAATGCCTCCTGATTGTCAGATCCTACAAGTTACTCGACTTCAAAACATCCATTTGTTCTTGATAGGATGCATTGAAGTAACTTGATTCTTATTGACATTACTAGTGAGTAATATCACATTGGTTAACAACATTCATTAATGGTCGATAATCCAATGATTCATCTCCATGTTCGACTTCAAGAAAAATATATTCACATGGAAGGGAATGCACATAAATGGGGGAAGGATAAGACTTTTTTTAGTAATTTAGCCTACATCAAGCATGAAAATGTTTAGTTTCCTATTACCATTCTAGCAATATTTCATTTCTAGAATTTTTTCTTGCAATTGTTCGAGTTTCGACATTTGTTTTTGTAAATAAAGAGGTATAGATTCTGGGCCAAGATTTCCAAAGATTTCCAGTCCAAAAATCCTTCATTCAATAAGAACATCTTAGTACTAGTCAACATCCTTGGTATGTTCATTGTGTGACTTTAAAGGGTACAGTTGAATTTCTATAGGATCTTTATGTCGTAATTTCAACCCAAATTTTCTTGCAACAAGTCATGATACATATTGTTTCTCAAATTCCTTCCATCAACAACCTCTCATGCACATCAAATTCAACTTACATTACTCTGCCAACATCAATTCCAACATACATAATATTGTAAGTGTCATTCCAAATCTTCATCAAGGTAATTTGATGTAATATCGGTCTTGAATATTTTTGGTTTATTGAAAATTTGGGAAAATTATGATGACAACTACTATAAGTTTGTCCAGATCATAGATTCCATCCCATTTCACCTTCTAGTCTTACAAATTCCACCTTTTGAAGTTATCATCCTACCATCCTAACCTTATTGGTATACCTTTATCATGTTGTCATTAACCATATCCTTATACTCCGAACCTTCTCACTGACAATGTTTAGTGCTAAAGGAAGTTTGTTCTTACAAATACCTCACATGGAAATTTGGGGTTATGAAAGATGATATAAGGATACCCAGAATCTAATGTATGCAGGTCTATATTTCACACAACAAGGTGGTATCCTTTCCTTCAATCATTTCTATAATATAATATTTGTATTGCTTAGGTTTTTGTTCCATTCCTTATGTCACTCATTATAATCATTGTATGGAGAAATACTTGTCTATTTTCTATTGGTTTCTCCTCTTATTTTAGTAGCAATTTTTATGGTCATCACATACATATGGAATTATGGTACAAGGAAGAGTCCCTAGTCCATGTATGAAATGGATTCTCCTCCATTGAAAAGATAACAATGAATCAAACTTGGCTGATATTTCTTTGTTGAAAAGAGAAAAGATCAAGGTTTAGAAAATGAGGTCCTTGGAAGAAAAATCTATACAATTCCCCTTGATGTTCAAACACCAAAGTATATATCTTTCACATTATATGTTATCCTATAAATTTAATGAAAATACAACTTTCAAATTTGTCTTTGAAAATACTAGCATAACTATTGTTTTCTCATACACAAGTGCAACTACAAAATTTGATACTTCCAAGCCAAATTTTGATTTCAAATTTGATATTAGGCCTGAAATGTTATTCAATTCTGCTATGGAAGAATCTATAGCATTTACTTCAAACTCTCAATCTACTTCAGAAAATAATCATTCATCAACTTCTCAATCAAATTCAGCAGGATCCATGAGTTTGGTGTTGGACATTGGGTTCATTGCTTCTCGCAAGTTTTGCAACATGGGTTAACCCCCTCTCATGGATCCTAACTCCAATGATTGTGGTAGGACTAACACCTGTAATTTTTGGTCTAATGGAAATCATAGTCCAACAAATGATATTAGAGCAACATGTATCGATTTGGAAACTCGCCTGGCACAAGTTGGGGGGGATATTGTTGGACATTGGGTTCAATGATTCCTGCAAGTTTCATGACATGGTTTAACCCCCTCTCATGGATCCTAAATCTGAGGATTGTGGAAGAGACTAATTCCTATGGGTTTTGGTATAATGGAAATCATAGTCCAACATTTGAGACATGTTCTCAATTTGGCTTAGGGATTTCATCTAATGGTGTAACTAATCAAATAAATAGTTTCAAGGATCATGTTGAAGGAAACACTCCAAATTCAATCACGAGGATAATGACCTCAGATAAATGGAGTCTCGGTGTTACATCATTAATTTTGTAGATTTTTACCTTGTAAAATATTTTATTGCAAACATATTTTCAATAAAATAACAAAAAATATACAATGACAAATACACACATTACATAGAGATTCTTTCCCTGGAAACCCAAACCGGGAAACCCAACATATTATATATTAATTTATAGTGATACATTGTTTACAATACAATATACATATAGGTGCCAGCGACATCCAAAACCCTAATCCAATGACCTATATTAGTCAAAAACCCTAATTCCTTAACTGGAAATAGAAAACCATCGTCAAAAAACCATGTGCCGAAAAACTTCCCAATAATGGACATGAAAATCAAGGCGACATGAAAAATGAGGCCAAAATGTGACATGTTTCTCGAGGAAAAACAAAATTCTAGAGGGCGTTGCCCCTGCCACTCCTAACGGGGGGGGAATAGAGCCCCCCCATTAAACCCCCCTACACACCCTACGCAACGTAGCATACATTAGCACTAGTCGTGCAAATAATATAACACATACCCAACAAATTTCAACTAAATTTTCTAGTTCATGTGTGATGCAGAAAACAATGTGTCTCAATGAACATAACTTCAGCTTCAAGAATGATGCACATAGTAACTACACTAGTCGATGCAACAAATCATTACAACATGACAGGAAAACATATAGTAGAATATGTTGCAACATTATCTAGCCCTGCTTCTTTGAGTCAAATCTATCTATATCTTGTTCTCAAACTGCAATTTCCTCAGTTGGTCAATCCTTTCGAGATATCAACAGCCTACTCTTTTGCATGAGGATTGTTAGTCAAATTCAATTGAATGAATTTGATACATTAAATTATCAACTTGGGTTTGTAATCTTGTGAAGTGTACAACAATGTATGTGTAGGCACCCAATTCCTTGTTTATTAGTGCAAGTATATGAAGGAAGCGAACTGTTGATATAAATTCTAGAATATGAATGTTGCAAGAAGGAAACTATGATTTTCTGAAAAATAGAGTAATTCTAGCCAGAACAAAGTAAATGATAAAGCAGAGTAAAGAACAAGTTTAGTAATGCAATAATAGGAATTCAATCATTCCTTAATATTTGGTCATTAACATCATGAGTATTATCATTCGATTTCATGAGTTACAGAATTTACCATAGAATGTTTTGTCAACCAATGATGGGTATGACTAATTGTACTATGGAAGAACTAAGAAATGAATCAAACAAACTAAAGAACAAAAAACATTGTCAGTTGTGTGATTACAACATTATTTAATTATCTCTTGAATATTTGATCATTAACTTTATGAATTTTACCAATTGGTTTCATAAACAACAAAAATTAACATAATGGTTCTGTCAATCAATGATTTAAAATGATTATTGGTTGTTGCAACAAAACTGACAAATAAATTAAATAAAACTAGAAATGAAATTGAATGCATACATATATTGAACAAAACACACAACTGAAAGTAAATAAATGAAATTTAAAATGAAAGCAACAAACTTATCATCAGGGGGGCCTTCCTGGTTCAAAGTTTGTCACTGAAGAACTCTTATGCGTCTAACAAATTATAAACTCGGAGCATAAGTTTAATTTAAAAATAGAACAATCAACACTTTCTATTAACCAAAAATATGATAACATAGTTTTAACATCAAGTCCCATCCCCATTTTGAAGGTTTGATCACACCTATATATACATTACATTCCAGATCCAAGTCTCATGGATTCTGAAACTGGTTGCAACTGCATTTTCTGAGAATATTCTTTTTAAATAACTAGGTGTATCTCTCAAATACTTCACGTTTTGAGGAAATAGTCCATGATGAATATAAATGGCATCATTGCGCACAAAACCCATGTTCCCAATTTGTGATTTTCATCTTCATTTTCTCAAAATAAACCCCTCAAAACTATCTCTATGTTCTGGTGCAGATTTCATAAATTGTTTACAAAAAAAGTAATACATGTGTTCATTCAATTTCATATCTCCACAATTCATGAAATATGAGAGAAGTTATATCATCCAGATCATAGATAAATTCATGCATGAATCCTCTCATGTGATGTCATGTTATATTTTGTTGATTTCATGTTGATATGCTGAAGAGTTGGATCCGCCACTTGTTCAAGTGTTGGCTACAGGTTTGACTTTTTTCCCATGCTAACCTGGAGGATCCTTGGGCTGAGATGATAGGTGGACAAGCTAAAGGGATCGATTTGGAACCTTTTAAAACTTCAGGATTGATCTCAAAGTACCTCCAACCTTGAAAATAATCAAATTTTCTACAAAAACTGTCTTAGTAACCTACATAAATCCGGTAGCTAAAAAATAAAGGGATTATGCAACTATCTAAGAGTAACAACAAATTAAACTAAATTGCATTGAAGAATAACAAAAATATGTCAAAGAATAAAAATTTACCTCAAATGTTTTTTTATATGAATTCTCGAATCAAGTAAGGATTATGGTGGGAAAAAAATGAAGGTTTAGTATATGAAGATGGCTCAAAAATATGCAAAGGTAATGAAAAAAAGAGTGAGTTTTTAAATCCCAACATTCCCCCCATGCTAGAGGTGTTGTGTGGCCTCACACAACAGAATACCTTAATCGCTCCTTCAAAATTGCAAAATTTTGTGTTGTTGTACTGATTACACATGCTCTGATGCTTCCAGTCCAGTTGGAGATTCCTGTTTTTTCTGTTTTTATTCCTTAATTTTATTTCTAATCCTATGATTACAAATTCTTTATGATTGTGTCTTTCCATACCATTTCTCTGCTTCCTTAATCAAGAGTTTTCTCTCATTTTCAAACCCTTATGTCTTCTTTTGCAACTTAGCTACAATTTTATTCAATGTTGTATTTTCTTCTTTGATATGTTTCTCTAGTACCTCCATCTCATAAATTGTATGTAGTAACTTCTTAATTTTATCTTTATCATTATGTGAAGAAAGAGGAACATCTATTTTTGCATGAACTTTTTCTGACATATCTCCAATTTCTTCAATTACAGGTGTAAAAAAATCTATGTTTGAGTGAATACATGTTTGTAAAGCCTGGGCAGTGAAGGATAGAGTCATGTGTCGTAAAATGAATACTCCTTTTTTCATTTCTTGGGCTATATTTTCTTCTTCTTGCTTCTCCAAATTGATCACAAGAATTAAAGTTTTTCTTCCATGGTCTTTCATCTTTAATTCTCTTGTTTTACTTCTTGTTTTTCGAATGATCTCCTCTGCTTCTAACTTCTTTTTCTTATTTTTCACAACAACTGCTCTCTTATCAATTTTCGGTTCCCGCGACAATGTCTCCTCGATCTCTAGTTCCTATGACAACATCTCATTAATGGAAGACGTTTGAGGTTGTCCTTGTTTCCCTATTACTGATCTTGTTTTTTTGTTTTTTTTTTAATGGAATTGAGCTTTCTTCCCCTGTTTCAGCCACTGATATATGAATGTCAATTTCTACCTCGTCTATATTACCTTCAACTTCTATTTCATCCTCATGTCTTATTTGCTTATCTTTTTCAAGGAATCATTTTCTTAATAAGAAATCGTCCCATATATCATCCCACTGTTATAATTTGGCTATGATGAGCAATTTTATTAGTCCACAATGGTACAATCTTTGTTCCATATTTCAAGAGCTCTTCTGAATAGTCATTTCCATTTTCTTTAGACTGTTGAGTAAATAGAATGGCATATTGATTTCATAGCCTTTTACAAAATGAAGGAGTAAATAGAGATGATAATAAAAAAAACTAACCCATACCTTCCTTCACAAGTGACACATTTTTGCAGGATGAATAAAATGTTTCTCCATTTTGATTTAATTTCAGCAACATGCATCCCTTTATTCCAATTTACTACCTTTACAAGGTTCACTAGAAATTTCTTCCACTCATCAGTCGTTATCTTCTAGTTTTTAAACCACTTCTTGCCTTCCTGTGGTAATTATGTAGCTTGAGTGATGAATTCTTCTATTACATCCATCTCCATTTCTTCTATGCAGAACCTACTGCCATCAAATTCCTGTGAAAATTCTCGGGTTACTTTTTCATTATAGCCCTGAAATTTTCATAAAAACAAAATCCAACCTGCTCTCTGAAAACGCTTGTAACAATTCATGTAGGATTCAAGTAACTCAAATCTGCTAGGCTTGTGTCTTTTGACAGGTCCCATTTTTTCTTCTAAAAAAATATTTCTTACTCTTCTCTTTTGTCTTCAAGGATTTTGGGATAACAGGTATGCAGGATTGTGGAGGACTAGTATGCGAAATGGAATGAAAATAGGAGGATGCAAGGAATAATGGAGGTGACCTAAAATGATCATAATCTTAATGATGGAAGATCGTGATGACCATTCCATATCCAATCAAAATTTTCATGTCTCAAATTCAAATCACACATGGTGAGATTATTGGTGGTTAAGGCAGTGGTTTATTATGATTCTGGATAAGTCTGAGTCATATAACCTCATCTACAACGACCTTATTGTTTTAAAATATGCATGCCGGAAATAGGATTTTCGCCATGCATATGAATTATTATTCACAATGATTATTTTGTATGGAGAAATAGGATAGGAAGATATATGGATATCAATGGGTTTTTGTGGGATAAAATAGTTTTTAAGCAGGGTATGAAGGAATACGGGTAGGCTTAACCAGAATGAACAAATATTGACTATAAAATGTTCATATTTTCATAATTTCGATATTTTAAAATGCATTAAAGTTCAATAAATTGTTACCTCATACTTGATTTTACCTGTAGCCTTGCCAATTGCCTTTTTGTCGCTGCTCATTATTTGAATTTTTTGTTGAATATGTTTGTTGATGTAGAGAGTATGTTGTTGAATGTGTTGATGAAGAATGCTAATGAAGCTCTGAATTGTTGCTGAAAATTATGAAAAAAAAATTGATGAAGATCTATGAATGTACATTATTGTTTTGTTGATGAAGATTGAATCTTGTTGTTGAAGAAGATGATGTTGATCTTGATGAAGCTCTGACTCTGTTTGCAAATAAAATCTCCATATTTGAATTTCATGCTTGGTAATTTGTGCAAATTTGGAAAATGCTAAAAATCTTGGCTGACAAGTGGATGACACTCTGGTACTGATTTGAAACCATCTCCAAGTTACGATCTAGTCTCTTGATGCGTACAACTATCCAAAACTACAAATTAGCTACATAAAGATGGTTGTAAATGTTACAACAATTCTGGCTATTTTTATAAAAGAAATTTTAGAAAATGCTCGTGCATCCCTTATCATGTATTTTTTTGGAAATATGCCCATGTGTTACTCAATTTATTATATTCTCCACAAAACCCATATCTCATAAATTTTTAATTCCTTCCCATCTACTTGAAATTGACGTGCAAATATGGTCCTTGGAAACAATCTGCTACAGGTTTTGTAGCTACAACACTTTAAAGGAGATTTCTAGTAGCTGCAAAAAGTCTAAAAAAAAACTGTAGAATTTTTGTAAATCATCTTCATAAGGAACGATAAATTTATGATTTTGTGCAATTGTCCTTTGAAAAAATTATTTGAAATAAACCCTGATGCTGAGGCAAAAATCAAATACTAAAATGCTTGAGATTTCCATTTTTTCAATTTACCTCTCTGTTATCATAATGATTTTAAAATGTTTGGGAGAAGATGATTACCGAGTGCTTGAATGCTTGGGCCACAAAGAGTATGTTGAATACTATCTGAAAGATATTTGAATATGCATATGGAATCATAGAAGGACATTGATACCTCAATTCCCTCTCTCTCCCCCATATAGAGGCTGATGAATGTCCTCACGCATCCTTATGAGATTTGATTACTTATTGTTGGAATAATGAAGAGGTTGTTGAGTGACTCTGTGAAGGTTTAAATTGCAAGAAGGAAACAATTTTGATGAAGATGATCTCATCTTTAACTGTTGTAGCATAAAAATTGTGGTTGTTGCAACAAATCCAAATCATATTGTATGAAACCATGCTAAAGATAGCCTCTACATGTTTATTTGAAACAAGGTTACTAAATACTTGCAAAATGGAACTGAATTGATCTAATGTTGAATAATAACCATGATTACTTTGAAACAATGCTATAGGAAAATATGTGAAAGGGAAAGGTACTGCAACAAGAATGGCATCCTCTTTTTATTTAAAAAATGTGTAAAAGTTTGCAACTTTTGATACCATTAAATCATATATTCTTCGTCAAAACCTGAATATGTGGTACAATTCTTACCATGAGAATGGATGTGTTGATGTCGAGCATGGGAAGAAATCATTGGATTATCGACCATTAATGTATGTCGTTAACCAATGTGAGAGCATTCACCATTGATGTTAATGAGCGTCAAGGTACCTTAATGCATCATGTCAAGCATGAATGAATGTGTTGGAGGTTGAGTTACCTGCAGGATCTGATAGTTAGGAGGCATTAATGCATCCCCACTGCTATCAGCAAGGAAACCTGTCATTGAGGCATACAAGTTTCAAGGAATTATAAATATCTATTGATCTTGATCCCATATAGAGTGTTGAAGTCGATGTTAGAAAAACAGGATCACAGAGAAATAAAATAAAACAAATGCGGAAATAAAACTCGGAAGATACACAATACAATAGAGACACAGATATATGCGGTTCACCCAGTGTGGGCCCCACCAGAGAAATTGCCAGGTTCTTCCCTTATTATTATCCAAAAAATGAAGGGATACAACATACAATACACCCGTTGTAACTTCCTCTTCTTTCTCTCACAATATCCTCTCTCATAATACAATATTTGCAATGATACATAGCCGTAATACATTTCCCTCATAAAAGAGGGTTTCCTTCTAGGGAAAAAAACCCTAAAATGACTTCTATCGTCAGATCTGCGACCTTATAATGAACTGTCCAAATTTACTATGAAATTACAATATACATTTACAAGGCAATTTTTCCTTCAAGGGCTTCACCCCCAAACCCCCATCGGGGAATGCTGTCCCCCGAACCCTCGTCGGGGGCTCACTTGCCCCCAGACCCCACAAAGGGGGTAACCCCCCTCTGCACTCCCCCGCGTGGAGGAGTGTACATTCTTCCGGGGTGTAAAGTCTTCATGGGGTATAAACATGGCTGAAAACAAAGACCATTGAATCAGGAAGATAATGAGGCTCCACAACCAACAGTCGATGGGAAAAGGCTTGCTCGAAGGAATACCTTAAGGGATCCCACATCATCCAATATGATCATAAAAAATATTTTGAAGAACCATAATACAATATTGAACCAGCATGCATAACTTATTGAGAAATTTTCCCGCCAATTGCCTTGTTGTCAAGAAAAACTCATGTCCAATTGTGCCAATAAAATGGTTTTCACAACTGGACTTATTTTTATTTTTACTATTTTGTTTTCTTATTTATTCTTCTACCCTATCCTACTTTTATTGAAAAACAAATCCCTTTCAAGTATATGAATACTTACAATGGATCCATTTTTCGTAACAGGATCTCAAGTATACTCATACCAAAATTCGAAAAATGTACCTTTATACATGCCAGGATATGAGAAACCACCAATTCTGATTGAGATGGTGCCAAGAAATGTTGAATAATGGAGGAATATTGTTGACTGTTGATTGTTTGGAACCTTATTTTAATGTAGTCATTATTCCTTTGGATGTCTTGTGTAATGGCAATGGGATGCATGTATTCCTTTTTCATGCAACAAAGTTCTTTTGAAATCTTCCCTTTGCACTCTTGGATGGTCAAAGGATATGAGGACAAGCATCCAAGAAATTCCTCATTCTCAGGTTCTAATATCTTCTCTCCATCAGATGTTTCCCATGATTTTTTTATCTCTTCTGGGTCTTGATTTGGATGTTTCTCATGAAATGTTTGGTCTTATATCACTTCCTAGAGTATAGGTATGTTCCTAATTGTTGTCAGAATTTGCTCCTCTTGAGATGCAGATATATTTACGATTGTTGTTAGGATTTGGGAGATTTCTTGGAGGATAATTTCCTCCTTTTTTCAACAAATTATTGAGCATATTAATGATCTTACCTATGTTTAATAGTCCCTTCTAACAAACATATTAGTGTATGGGAGTTCTTACAACACCCAAAAAAAAAAATTTGAATCTTTTCTACTTTTTGAATGAAATCTATAAAAATGAAACACACTACGTCCTGAATACCTCATGGTACTAAGACCCTGTTGTCACCAGATTACCATTTGAAATGAGTTGTTCTTTCCATGCATTCTACTTAACATGATTTAACTTCTAATAAGAAACCAAATCCCTATGTACACTTCCCTGACAACGACGCCAAAAATGTTAGTCAAATTCAATTGAATGAATTTGATATATTAAATTATCAACTCAGCTTTGTAATACTGTGAAGTGTAGAACATTGTATGTGTAGACACTCAATTCCTTGTTTATTAATGCAAGTATATGAAGGAATCTAACTGTTGATTTAAATTCTACAATATGAATGTTGCAAGAAGGAAACTATGATTTATTGAAAAATAGAGTAATTCTAGCCAGAACAAAGTAAATGATAAAGAAGAGTAAAAAACAAGTTTAGTACTGTAACAGTAGGAATTCAATCATTCCTTAATATTTGGTCATTAACATCATGAATTTTATCATTCGATTTCATGAGTTACAAAATTTACCATAGAAAGTTCTGTCAACGAATGAAGGGTATGACTAGTTATACTGTGGTATAACTAAGAAATGAATCAAACAAACTAAAGAACATAAAACTTTTCCATTTGTGTGATTACAACAATAGTTAATTATCTCTTGAATCTATGATCATTAGCTTTATGAAGTTTACCAATTGGTTTCATAAACTACATAAATTACCACAATGGTTCTATCAATCAATGATTTAAAATGATTATTGGTTGTTGTAACAAAACTGACAAATAAATTAAATAAAACTAGAAATGAAATTGAATGCATACATAGCTTGAATAAAGCACACAACTGAAAGTAAATAATTGAAATTTAAAATGAAACAAACAAACTTATCATCAGGGGGTCCTTCCTAGTTCAAATTCTATCACTGAAGAACTCTTATGTGACTAACGATTTATAAACTTAGAGCATAAGTTTAATTCAAAATAGAACAATCAACACTTTCTATTAACCAACAATATGATCACAGAGTTTTAACATCAAGTACCATCCCCCTTTTGAAGGTATGATCACACCCATTTATACATTACATTCCAGATCCAAGTCTCATGCATTCTGAAACCGGTCGCAATTGTATTTTCTAGGTATATCCGTTTTAAAGAACTCAGTGTATCTCTCATATCCTTCACGTTTTGAGGAAATTGTCCATAAGAATCTAAATGGGATCATTGTGCACAAAACCCATGTTCCTAATTTGTGATTTTCATTTTCATTTGCTCACTCTAAACTCCTAAAAATGACCTCTATGTCTTGGCGCAGATTTCATAAACTATTTACAAAGAAAGTAATACATGCATTCATTCAACTTAAGATCTCCACAATTCATGAAATATGAGAGAAGCTATATCATCCACATCATAGAGAAATTCATGCATGAATCCTCTCATGTGATCTCATGTTATATTTTGTTGATTTCATGTTGATTTGCTAAAGAGTTGGATCTGCCACTTGTTCAAGTGTTGACTGCAGGTTTGACTTTTGTCCCATGCAGACCTAGAGGATCCTTGGGATGAGCTAATAGGTGGACAAGATGAAGAGATCGATTTGACACCTTTGAAAACTTTGAGATTCATTTGAAAGTACCTCCAACCTTGAAAACAATCAAATCTGCTACAAAAATTGTCTTAGTAAACCTACAAAAATCTAGTAGCTACAAAATCAATGGATTTTGCAACTTGTTGACGGGCAAAATTGACCATCCGTCAACTGGGAGAGTGGAACCGGTCCGGGGTTGTCTAAATAGCCCAAGCCGTTTGGAATGGACCACCCTGACGAGTTTAACGGCTCCGTTGACCGCTCTAAGGTCTTCTATGAAAACCAAAGAGAGAAATGATCTGAGTTAAGGAATCTAACTAAACTAAATAAAACAAACTAACTATGACTAAATACAAGAAAGTAACTAAAATAAAAGAAACTAGAAACTAATAAAACGGAAAAAGGAACTAATATACTAAATACAAACTATTCTATCTATTCTATCTACAAACTACTAATTACACTTATAATAACTCAAATCAACTATCTATCTAATTATCAGCTATGATCATTCTTATTCACAATTGTACACTATTGACAATCTACAAATTTGATTAAAACCTGCAAAACTCATGTGTTTGTTGCCTTAGGACAGCCAAGAATCTCTTTTTTTGACTTTTATATTTTATGAAAAAGACATAAACATTACTGAAATTAAACCATCTAATATATTCACTGAATTTAAAGAATCTGATATAAATCTAATAAACTTACATCTATATTAAACTACTTAATGAAAACAGTAAACAATACTCTAATTGACCTGGAAACGCTCCAAGTCTGCCCTGTGTATGATTGCTTCTAAGCTGTTCGGAGGAAGAAATTCACACCGTTTAATCCAAAATCTTCTCGCAAACGATCAGCTATGCTGCTTCTTGAAGTATGTTACAGGAAAAACAAGACATAAAAGAAAATCATAACAATCTTCTGATTATAAATTCCTGCAAAAGGAAAACCTATTGTGCAGCAAATTTATATATAACAATTCAATTTATGAAGAAGTCAAAGCTATCATTCACAAAATGAATCAACAACTGAGTATCATTCACAAAATGAATCAACAACCTATATGTCTTTTATCTATTTGGAAGAAAACAAGATATGATAATAAGATAAAATTATATCATTTGAATTTGATTTAGATAGCAAAAGTAATACTAAACCATAAACAAAGTATATACAAAACATGGAACAAAGTGTTGATATATTGAAAGCAAAAGCTATGACAAAACACCACCGCCTCCACCGAACAAAATCACATATCCTTGTTCTCCCACAACCGAGATGATGATTATTACAAAAATCATGGGGTATTTATATTCCTCACAAGGTAAAACTTCCTTTGATAATATCAAAATAAAATATATAACTGGGAAAATCCCCAAATCTCTAAACTAAGCAAATAAATGCGAAATCCTTTGAGATATCCTTCTAACCGGCTCAACCACTTAATTGCAAATTCGAATTTACCTTTAATAGACCAAAAACATTAAGTTAGATGGATATTTTATTAAAAAATGGTAAAATTCGATCCTCGAGACTAGCTAACCGCCTGATTCTCAGAGGGCCGGTCTAATTTAAGAACGGACCTGTTTTAAATCAATTAAAACCAACAAATATATTAAAAACAAATATTTCTGATTACTAATTTAAAAGAAAGCAAATCATTTAAATCACAACAAACCAAACTGCCATGCTAAATTTAGAACAAACACAATCTTAATTGAATCTATTTCAATCAAAACAAATAACAAATAAATCTTTGCAACTCATATACAAAATCTATTCCAGAATTGAGTGTAGGGAATTAAAACAACTTCAGCATTAGCAAAAATGTTCCTTGATATTGAATGGCCCTGGATAGGCTTCTTGACATTTGCCAAATTTCCATGATTTTTCACAAAGATTTCATATAATCAGTGGAATTGATTTCTGCACATTTAGCATTATGCTTTTTTTTTCAGCGACTGTTATAAGGTTGACATTTTTTCTTCACCGTGTCTCTTTTATTCTGTATGCTTAGCTTTGATAATTGGCATTGGCTCCTTTAACCGTGCACAACTAATCAATTTTCCTACAATCTCTCATGATCATTATAAACACCAGCTTCTTTAAAATCATCTTGAGCTGTGCTCTAGCCATCTGACATACTTGATTTACAATCTTCAGCCCATTTCTTTCCCTTTGTATTATCTAGTTCTGCGTGAATATTTGACATGTGCTCCTTGAGCTATGAAAGATAACTTATTTTCTCCTTACCTTTATCATGTTTGGGAGGAAACCTTGTGTCCATATGCTGGTACTTTTCCTTCTAGATCTCAACGGAGTGTGTAGGAATGGTTTCCTCATGCATCATCTTTAAGAAAACTTATATCCATATCCATCTCACATTACATTTCTATCCCCTATTTGGTAATCACACTGGGTTCAATATCCGACCCATTTGGTGGGCTGTCAAAATCTGTATTACTGGCATGATCCAAACCAAAAATGTCAACTTAAATAAATCAACACTACTCACAGTATCCATTAGGATTATAATCAAAACCACTGCACTCCACACTGCCAGATCCACCATTGTCATCTTATTCATTCTCAAAATCGGCAAATTTCGCGGTATAATCATTTACGTTGATTTTCGAGATGCATCTATTCTCAAGGGTTCCTGAAATAGTGTTGTGTCTTTCTTTCATTTCACCTTTTTGACTTGAATCAAACTCTAATGATGGTCCACCTAGGAGATCAGCAGATTCTTTTTGAATAACCTTTTGTATCTCTTCGGTTCATTCTTTTCTGGAAACAGAATAATCTTTTGCTTGAATCCCATGAGAGTTAGCTGATGTTCTATCTTGTCCACATGTAACTCTTTCAGAGCACACTTCTCGCCACTGGAGTTGTGGATGACAAGAATCAACTACATTTGCCCCATCAATATTTGCATCATTTAAGCATTCACATCATTCATAGAGCTAAGGTTCATTTCTTCTTGTCTTCAAAACTGCATTCATGGTTACAAGTCAATGTACCTTGCTTTTCTTTCACTGTCAATTTTTGAACTTCATCTCTTCCATCCATTGCTACAAAAAGATCCTGGTTGTTTGTATGTAATCTCTGTTTTTTCAAAGCTTCAAGTCCGTGGTAAGTAGAATCTGGTCTAGTAAGCACTCGCTTTTCTTTCGGGGAATCAACTGCTTCATGTCCCACAAAATCATTTGCTGAAAGAGAGGAACAAAGGATTTCTGAATTTTCACATTCATGCCTTCCTGAAGTAGTTCTCACTGGAGTTGGGGAATCATCGTCATCATGTTCATAATCAACTAATCCAATAGACTGCTCCCTGACCGCTGAAGAGTCCAAGCCACTTCCATTTCCAACATTTGCACTTGTTGATTGACTGCACGAAGCAGAGGCACGAGCAGCTACCAAGTTATCTTCATCAATACTGTCTTCAGTGAAGTAATCCTCTTCCTTCTCAAGAACTTGGTCATCATTCTACTTCATTGGCTCAGCAATGGCAATTATCTGGCTGAAATGATTAGGATGATGTTCACCATGATCTTTTCCTCCACCTGTAACACCTTGAGGAGGATAACCTTTGAGGGACTGCTCATATTTCAGCTTCAGTTCCTGGGAGCTATCAACATAATCAATCCTTTCCAACTCATGAGAATAGTTTTCACAACATATGAAATGAGACTTGAAATTTTCCTCGGCGAATGTACTCAAAAAGCTCAAGTACTACCGAATTAATAAGGTTATAACGATTTCCATTAGCTGTAAAGGCCTGTATAACTGGATAAAAAAGGTCATTCTTCAATATATGATGATGAACACAATCATCATTACGAGATATTATGGTGCGCAAGAATCAAATGCCAGCTACCACAAGATATTTCTCCTTTCTACGCGTCAAGCGAAGTACTTTCTCTATAACATCATTATTTAGAAAATAGTACTTTATTCTATATGAATGGTGTAGAACACAGAAACACAAGAGGTCACAGATGTTCGAAAGAATCTCTAGCACTGTCAAATAAGCCCCTCTGCTGGCACCATCAAGACATGTAGATTTTCTGCTCAGGTATGAGCTCCCATTTGCAGGACATGCTGATGTGATAACATCTATCAACTGGTCCATGTATTTTTCATAAAAATATCTATCAGTGTATCCCTCTGAGAACCAAACATTGTATAAGGGTCCAATACCATCCGAATAATTTCCAAAAACTGGCAGCACATATCCCCTCCAAACGTGGTTGAAATACCTTTGACCAAGAGGCTGCGAAGGGCATGGCCTTCTTGTTGGACAACAAATGTACGCAGAAGAGAAACATCAAGTCGCATTTGGTGAACAAGCTGCAGAATCCTGCTGAGACTACAAAATTCTTGGAGGAATAAAACCAAGTCCTTCTTTGCTTGATTTGGAATGTCAGGCAACTTCAACCTTACAAACATCACATGCATAAAAGCACTGTCTTCTCTGAAAACATTCTACTGCTTTTATTTAAACCATGAATATTGGCTTCATTGTTGCTTTGAGGGACAGAAATTGGAAAGCTATATTTAGAAAATCCAATACAGACAATACCATATGACACTTGAGCTGCATCTGTTCTTACACCTTCCGTTTCAGTGTGACCACTGCCAAGCTCAGATGAACACTTGTGTGAGTCAGAGGATGAATTCTTTAATTGGCATTGAAAACCTTCATTAGTTTCACATTTCATAGTAAGATTAACAGGATGCAAAGACACATTCCGGGCCGGACGAAAGTGAGAGATTTGTTGCAGGCTCCGTGTCCGAGGAAAAAAATAAATTTCAACAAATACACACAAACCAAAACATTACCTTCAGCCATTGAGGAGATCTGAGAAATTGACCTGAAAAACACGATCTAGATCTTTGTAATGGATCACTTTCTCAAGAAACCGCCCGCAATGAAGGTAAAAGGGCTAAAAAACGGTTCTCTCGGTTTTCAAACGCTTGATCTGATTCCAAACCGTTTGGATATAATCGCTCATGCAAAAACGTGACTCGGGCTTATTAAGGCAAACTTTCCGCAAAATGAAATCACAACTGACTCTGAACACCTTTGAGGTTTAATTCTCCCTTCGGCATCTAGGAGATAACACACAATGATCCAATCTAAGGGACAAGGGTTTGAACATATTAGGCTAAGATTTTCCCAAAAATCAACAAAGATAACTCTCGTATGAGGTAGGGCATTGAAAAGTGTGCCAGGGAGTTGAGGTCTCCGCCGCATGATAGTTATTTCCAATAGTACCACCGCCAATTTAATAGCTATTCAAATCGTAATTTAGAATAGTTCGACCCATTATGTGAATTAACACCAATGAAACCAATGGTGAGTTATAACCCAACGCGCATAATCAATATTAAATCATAGTTTTAAGCCATAAATCGCTCAATAATCAACCATGTGCCGCATATTGTAATGAAATATATTCATACCTCTAACCAATGTATAAAATGGTTTTCTATATAAATTAAAACATCAATAGTTATGAAAACATAAACATAGGCATCAAATTACAAAGATATATATAAAGTTTTAATCATAACACCCATGTATCTTATGAAACCAAAGGTTAAATGAATGCAACCATCGTATTGGGTGTAAACCAATGAAACCAGGCCACATAATAAATTGAAGCATGAGTAATGAGTATAGATTGAAAGATTCGCCAACTAGTTAATGATAAGTGTAATGTAAGCGTAAAGTGCATATCAATCAGAAGGATGATAACGGTTCAAACAATGATTCTAATGTGACTTTGAAGAACTAAGTTTTCATGCTTACAATCATAAAAACAAACGCAACATAGGCGCAAAAGGCAAGAATAAAAGCTGCTGTTCATTTGAAAAAATTGCCACTAAAAATCAATGTTTGTGAACATTGGTGTAGGCGTACTTATGATGACAGTATAAAAATGTGAATTGGCCGCCAACAATGGCAACACACCGGGTAGAAGTAGTTATCTCTCACGAAAGGAACAAATTCAAGATCGGGACAAGAAAGAAAAGATCTTCACTTAAAAAAAAATAAAATCGTACTAACATCATCATCAATTATCTTTTTTCAACGATGTTTTAAAAAATGCAAACTAATAACAGCCTTTAAGATCTTTAAGTCATGATTTTTATGATAAAAATCTTCAATAATCGCTGGCAGGTACCACTAATGCTAGCAAAGGCCCATAGCCTCGATGGTTTCCATTTAACGACTCGCACGCCTTTGTATCATGCCAAGAAGTTCTAGATTAGAATAAAGGACTTTAAGAGGTTTCTTTATAA
Organism: Picea sitchensis; assembly: GCA_010110895.2. Taxonomy (NCBI): domain Eukaryota; kingdom Viridiplantae; phylum Streptophyta; class Pinopsida; order Pinales; family Pinaceae; genus Picea; species Picea sitchensis. Next base: position 5,716 of record SNQJ01S0152145.1, on the reverse strand, counting down.
TTTTACAGATTTTCACTTACCCGACATTGCTTTCACGCCAGTTGTTCAAGACTCTATTGTTGTCTTTACGCCATGCTTGCATTTTACCTCACGCTAACGGACCAGTTCCAAGATCCCGGCTTACAAACACTTCCACGCCTCTTATTAATATTTTTATTTCATTTAAATATAAATAAATAAAAAAAAAAAATCTTGATATTTTGTCATATTTTTCTCAGACTTCATCAATTTTTAGCAATCGCCCTTTATCCAGCTCCGTAAATGTTTTATTTCTAAAACAACTTACTGCGACAGGGAAACATCTTTTGAGTCATTCCCTCAAGGAAAAGGGACAACGCAAAAAGATAAAGATAATCACGAAAAACTTTGTCAGAAATCGCGAAACTTCTTTGAAACACCAAAATTTTCCAACATAGATATAAGTTTAGGAACATATCATTGATGTTTGTACAAACTTTCGAAAGGTATTTCAGGGAAGAAATTTTATATCATCTTTGTCTGAATGGCTCAAGGTAATGTGTAGGTGTATTTCCAAAAAGTTTCTAAAACTGGTAAGCATAAGGAGAAATCAAAACACACCAAAGAAAGAAAAAAATTGAAAGCAAAGAAATCCAAACAACAAAACAAAACAAATATATAGAAGGTGCATAGAAAACCTCACACATAACTGAAACTGAAAGAGAGTAGGAAAATCCTAAATGATGGGAAAACAAACTCTTACTCATGGTACCTTGTGTGAAGGTTGATTTAGATTCATTTATCTCTTTACTTTCATTTAAGATTTTCATGACAATACCATTTTTGAAAAATAAACATTCAACTAGGAAGTAAAGAGAAAGAGATCAAGGGACTTCCCTGACAAAAGACGTATTATGGTTCTCGTGGTGCTACTAATTCATGCTCACTTAATCGCATTTATTAAAACAAAACTAGTGAGAAATCAAATTGAAAGAAAAACATTTTCCTAAACCTACCCTACCTATTAAACAAATCATGTTTAGGAAGTCATGTTTCCAATGTAGCCATTGTAGTAACTCTAATCCTACAATGAAAACAAGATCAAGCATTATTAAAAGAATGGTAGTATATCAACAAATGATAGAAACATATCATGCTTACCTTCATAATAATCATCTAAAAACAAAAGTAAGCATGATCTTACCATTTCCTTTGAATATTCTTGTTGTACGAATACTCCAACCATTATGCCATCATTGTACTCGTGATAAGATTCAATGGCATGGGTGAGTGTAAGTAGTTTGAAAAACTCATATCAGATTATGAGGAAATGGAATAGCCATCAACCAAGGCTGAAATGCCCCATCCTCCTTACAATTCTCTCTAAGTGTTCATTAACTTCTTCACACGGAGGATCTGAAGAAATATGTCACGTTTACTTCCAAGATTCTTAGGTAAAAGAAAGCAAGCTCAACTTTGTTCTTTATTATGAAATTTTTCATATATGAATATTCAAAGCCATCCTAAGATCCTGTCAGAAAAATTTGGATGCCAACCATGACTTTGATGAAATGAATATATCAATGGAAAGCTCATCATAAGAGGATTCATGCAATCAATAAGATCATTAGTTTGAAAGTTTCCTTCGAGAAGATTGATCATTTCGAATGAAGTATCAACATTAAGATTCGATCTAATCAAAGAGCTAATATGTAACTTGTAATGTTTTATCATAATATGTACGCATTGTCTTTTTTCAACAATAAACCGTGTAAAATCATCTCGTAACATGTCCTCTTCCCATTTGAGTGATGAAAGTGTATCAAGCATCAAATCCAAGTTTATCAATGTTAGGTTTAGAATTGATTTCACTAAAATTTAACATATCGAAAGGAAATGATCAGGTGGAAAAGAGAAGGATGTCAGAGGTAGGATGTCAAGTTCACCGTAATCTAGGAATAGATCGTAGATATAAATAGTAAAATGAATCAGAAATAAGTAGATAAAAGAATCTCTTGAACTATGATAATCAACAATGGTATTCTCAAGACAATTCTCTTCACTTTCTTTAAAACTCTTACTCTGATTTGGTGACGAACTCCTTAACATAATATGATCATCCGGATTTTCCTTTTAGATAATTTAAAATTTATGTGACCAACATCTAGTCTTCCTTGTGAACAAAGTGCATTTTGAGGATGAAGATTTGAAGTTTCTTCTTCTTGTTGCATAACCTCTTCTCTAATCGGGCCATGAGTCTCAGAACATTCAAGAAGATTTTCGCTACTTAAGTGTTCTTCAATGACCGATTTAAATGTTGATTAGAGCATGAGTTACAAGAATGAGGGTATTCACCTTTGAGCCGAAAAACAAATCATCTTCCAGCTACTAGTCTAGACCGAAAATACAATGATTCAAAGGAAAACCAAATTTGGTTACACAAGAGCCCGACGATAGATTCTACTTCCCCGGCTTGTTCAACATTATCTAAGAATTTTTCTTCTTGCTAAGAAAATTGTTCTAGCATTTGAGTGATAGGATTTTGCAATTGGTTCTTCATCTCGTGATTGAACATGACTGAATGGAAGGGATGGAAGGATCATAGAAGAGATTTAATGCCAAAGACATACCATCGAGATTAAATTTACATAGGATATGATAGACCTTTTGTCAAAAAGTCTTCCGAAGATGGATCGGCCATTGATTAGTTAAGTATGAAATTCTTCACATAATTGATCAAAATCATAAATTTCAAAAAGCATTTAGAAACTCCATCTACAAATTGAAACCAATAAAAATGTGACATGCTGAAAAGGATTCAACCCAATGTTTGATTCGACCTCTAAAAGTAAAGCAAAAAGTCTGCAGATAAACCTAATATCAGATGTCATGTTTGATGCACCGGTAACCAAAACTTGTTAAGGTGGTCTTTAGTAGATACATCCCCCCCACCATCATAGGTGATTTTGGACAAGTGAGATACTGTCTTGTTGGGAATATAAGTTAATGAGAAGTGGAAATCAGTGTTCCAACATAGTGATTTGGGGGAGCCATGGGGGAAATTGAATACATTTAAAATAAAGGCTCCTAAAGGCTATCTTTTTCGGCCTACTCCTTCTAGATACCATTTGTTGATGGGTTATATTGACAAATTCATCAACAGGAGAGTGGAACCGGTCCAAGGATGTCTAAATAACCCAAGTTGTTTGGATTAATCCACTCTGATTGGTTTAGCGGCTCCGTTGGCTGCTTTAAGGTCTTCTATGAAAACCAAAGAGAGAAATGATCCGAAGTTAAGTAATCTAACTAAACCAAATAAACAAACTAACTATGACTAAATACAAGAAAGTAACTAAAATAAAGGAAACTAGAAACTAATAAAAACGTAAAAAGAACTAATATACTAAATACAAACTATTCTAACTATTCTATCTACAAACTACTAATTACGCCATAATAACTCAAATCAACTATTCATCTAATTTATCGCCTATGATCATTCTTATTCACAATTGTACACTATTGACAATCTACAAATTTGATTAAAACCTACAAAAACTCATGTGTTTGCCGCCTTTAGGTTTCAAGAATCTCTTTTTTTGACTTTTATATTTTATGAAAAGACATAAAACATTACCAAATTAAAACTTATCTAATATATTCACCGAATTTAAAGAATCTCGACATATAAATTTAATTAAACTTACATCTATATTAACTACTTAATGAAAACAAGAACAATACTCTAATTGACTCGAAACACTCCAAGTCTCCGCCTGCGGTATGATTGCTTCCTAAGTTGTTCTGGAGAGGGAAGAAATTCACACCGTTTAATCCAAAATATTCTCGCAAACGATCAGCTATAATGCTTCTTGAAGTATGTTACAGACAAACAAGACATAAAAGAAAATCATATCATCTTCATTATAAATTCTCAGTAAAAGGAAAACTCTATTGTTGCAGGAATTTATATAACAATTCAATTTATGAAGAAGTCAAAGCTATCATTCACAAAATGAATCAACAATCAAGTATGTCTTTTGTCTATTTGGAAGAAACAAGATATGGATAATAATAAAATTATATCATTTGAATTTGATTGAGATAGCAAAAGTAATACTAAACCATAAACAAAGTGATACAAAACATGGAACAAAGTGTTGATATATTGAAAAGCAAAGCTATGACAAAACACCAATTCAGACTGGAGCAGAATTGGTGTTTGATTCAGAACTCCATATCCTTGTTTTTCCCACAACTGAGGATGATGATGATTATTACAAAAAATCATAAGTATTTATAAGACTTCACCAAGGTAAACTTCATTGTGGATAATATCAAAATAAAATACATAACTGAAAATCCCCAAAATCTTCTAAACTAAGGAAATAAATGCAAGTGAAATCCTTGAGGTATCCTCTAACTACTCAACCACTCAATTGCAAATTTGAATTTACCTGTAATAGACCAAAAACATTAAGTTAGATGGATATTTTATTAAAAAATGGTAAAATCGATTCTCAGACTAGCTACAGACCAACATTCGTGAGTCGGGTCTAATTCTAAGAACCGACTGTTTTAAATCAATTAAAACTAATAGAAATATATTAAACAAATATTTGATTACTAATTTAAAAGAAAGCAAATCATTTAAATCACAACAAACCAAAACCTGTTATGCTAATTTAGAACAAACGAAATCTTAATTTAATCTATATTTCAATCAAAACAACATCAAATAAATGCAACTTATACAAAAAATCTATCTAGAATTGAGTGTAGGGATTAAAAGCAAAGATTGGCAAAATGTATATCTAAAATGTTCCTTTGATATTGAATGGCCCTTGTATAGGCTTTGACATTTTACAAATCTCCATGATTTTTCAATGCATTTCATGTTTATAAGTGAAATTGATTCGACATTTGAAGAGCATTATGCTTTTTCTTCAGCTTAATCGTTGTAAGGTTGATAGATTTTTTCCACCGTGTCTCTTTGCTTCAATATGTTTAGATTTGGCACTGGCTCCTTTAACTGTGTACAACAGATCAATTTTCTCCTATTTGTCTCATGGTCACTATAAGCACCAACTTATTTAAATTCATCTTGAGTTGTGCTCGTACCATCCGAGATACTTGATTTATAATCTGCTTTCTTTGTATTTATCTTAGTTCTCGTGAATATTTGACATGTGCCCTTTTGAGCTATTTTCTCCTTACCTTTATCAAGGTTTTGGGAGGAACCTTTGTGTCCATATGCCGGTATTCTTTTCCTTCCTCGATCTCAACGGAAGTTTTGTAGGAATGGTTTCATGCATCACCTTAAGAAAACTTATATCCATATCCATCTCACATTACATTTCTATCCCTTGTTTGGTAATCATGTTAAGCCCAATATTCACTCCATTTGGTGTATTGCCAAGATCCAAAGGATATCACAAAAAATCTAAACCAAAAATGTCAACTTAAAATAAATGCCATGCCCATACTTCCATTAGGGATTGCACCAAACTAATCGGGTGACTCCATCCTAATTCATTGTCATCTTCTTTCATTCTCAACATCGCAAATTTGCCGCGTATAATCATTTGCTGCTGATTTTAGAGACAGGTCCATTCCCAATGGTTCCTGAAATAGTGTTGTGTCTTTCTTTCATTTCACCTTTTTGACTTGAATCAAACTCTAATGATGGTCCACCTAGGAGATCAGCAGATTCTTTTTGAATACCCTTTTGTAGATTCTTTGTTCATTTTTTTAGAAA
>SNQJ01S0152144.1:1686-22886 GCA_010110895.2 Picea sitchensis | reverse complement strand
TAAGTTTCATATGCTCCCTTCTTTCCCCTCTTCATCACCATAGAGCTTGCTTATATAGGTTGGGAAGGGCTTAACCACTTGAGTTATGTTTAGAATCAGTTGAAAACCTCCTCCTTGGATCAAAGATCTTTTGACAAAACCAAGAATTTGAGTTCAACCGCCTCTCAAACTCGAATGATTCTTCCCTTATTCTTCTCACCGGGCTAACAGTTTGCCCAGAATGGAGAGCGCTCCTTCAGAAGGGGCATCAGAGTGCTAGAACGCTCCAGAGAAGGTCAAGGGAAGCGCCAGCGCTTCAAATCTGGGTAGCGCTTCTGCAAAGGGGTGGAGAAGCGCTACAACACTTCTGAAACATGGTAGAAGGGCGCCAGCGCTCCTCAGGCAGTTTTAGAGGAGCGTTCCCCTTCCAAACTCTTGATTAAGAAACCATCTTAGGTGTTAAGAGATGTTTGACTTCAGTGAACCGGTTTCTTCCTTCAAACCAAGTACATAAGATGTTTTAAATGCCTCTTTAGTTTCATCATTGTGGTAGCATGATTCAACAACATTTACGACACCATGTAACCAACTTGCGACATTTGCGACAAGTCGTAAAGGAGTCGCGACACTTGTGACAAGTGAGAGGCATATGCGACACTTATCCAGTTGAGTGATTTTGATGTGTAACACCAAGGTTTATAATCCAATGGAGGAGATGGGATTCGACCTCCTAAGGTTATGAGGATGATATTTTCTATTTAATGAAGGAAATGTCTCTTGGAGAAGGAATTCATGAGCCAAGAGAGGCTAGAGAGAGTAGGAGCAGACAGTTTTCCTATGTGTGTTCATTTGTAAGCCTGTGGGCATTTTATGATTGTAATCATTACTGCTATTGGAGACTCATGAGATAGGTGATTTCAGATTGTAACTCTTTTGTTTATATTTCTTCTTATTTGAATATATTGCATATTTGAGGATCAAAGGCTGCCAATGATTTATGGATCCCTAAGCAGCAAAGGATCTGTTGCATTTTTCCCATCAGTCATTGTTTATATTCAAGTATTTGTTGATTCATTAAATTGAGAGGATCTTTGTTTAGTGAAAATTCTACCTTATGTTTTCCTTATTCATTCTTCCACTTATCAACATATAATCTTGTTTTATGTTGAGCATCTTTTGTTTTACAACGACGCTACCTAATTTCCTGTAGCGGTCATGGTTTTGATATTCGCCTTGTTGGGAGGTTTCCACCTATCAAGGAGGATTCGAATGGCTTCTCAAGGATCAGTTAGATGTCAAGGGACACCTATACCTAATATTTATCTCCAGAAAAGGCCTCATGCAATGAGGTGGAGACATTTTATTAATGACTTCCAACAAATTCCTGAAAATTAGTAGTTTGTTGGATTTTTGTCTCTTTGATTGTTGCCACCTATCTCCAAGGTTTAGAATCCAATGGAGGAGATTCGGTTCTACCTCCTACGGTTATGAGGATGATATTTTCTATTTAATGAAGGAAATATCTCTTGGAGAAGGCATTCATGAGCCAAGAGAGGCTAGAGAGAGTAGGAGCAGGCAAATTTCCTGTGTGTGTTCATTTGTAAGCCTGTGGGAAGAACGACCTTGCACAACTCTAGCTTTAGATGGTGACTAAAGTTGGACACCTTAAATACTGCACATTTACCATGGCAACTCCATTGTTCAAAATTTGTTGGTGACTCCATTGGAATGAGGCCAATTAAATGGCTATGAAGGCTATCTTGGCCAAGAGGTTTGCCCCACTCAATTTCTCGGCCATAGATGATTATCCACATCCTCTGCCTCTTATTGCTAAATGGAAAGATATGCTGCCTAGATTTTATGAAGGTGAGGATGAAAACCCTATTGAGCATGATCAATAATTTCATGCTTTGATGCAGCAATTTAACATCCATCTTGAAGATATATTGATGAAAATGTTCATGTATTCATTGGATGAGGATGCACGTAAATGGTATTTCTCGTTACCCCCTTCCATCACTTCATCCTTGAAGGATTTCCATAGAGTATTCAATGAACACTGCAAAAGGTTTTATCCCTCTGAAAGTATTTGTCATAAATGTTGTGAGTGATATGTATAATGTGCTCAAGATTTTTTAGATTGCTCTGTTGAATATAAAGATGAACACAATTTTATTCAATGTCCAAATGAAAGCATAAAGAATACTCCTGTATTCAGAGAGGACAACATTCATAACTTTGTTTCAGATGAAAATCATGTGTATGAACAACTAGAAATGGTAGTTATTGTTGTTCCTGAAATGGATATTTTTAACAATTATATTCTTGATGAAATTATTGTTTTAGAGGTTGATCATAGGTATGAAGGGCAGCTTGTTTTTAATGAATATTCTAGTGATGATGAGAAGAAATATTATCCTATATTTGATCACTATGAAGACAGGGAGTATGATGCAGAGGTTGGCCTTGTCACAGAAGACATAATCCAAAGATTTGACCAGGAGCAATCCTTAGTTGAGGCACATGAAGAGATCATTTATACACAGCCAGAAGTAAATCAACAGTCGTTAGTGGATCAACAACCACCTATGTCAATCCTTCTTCCACTTGTACCCATAATTTACAGTAAGCAAATTGAAGTGGAAAAATAAATATGTTATCAGTCGCGGTTTTTTGTCACCATTTGTATGACCCTATAGGGGTGTATATGGAGTTGTATTTCTCAAATGTTTTGGAGCCTGTAAACTTTATTGTGTCAGCAGTAGTCAGAGGAGATATAGGAAATGTTTTCAAACCATTGTCATATTCCTGTTGTCTACTATGAATCATTAGCATTATAAAGAATCATGTCAGTAAGTTGCTTGAATGGCTTTGGTGGAAGTTTTCCTTCACCTAGCCCATTCTAAACGTCAGTTAGCTTAGGTTTTTTACATAAATAAGATCCATCAAGAGCAGGTGTGTTTTCTTTTTGTTTGAAAGTGGAGTAATATAAGTTTTTAGTATGTTTTCTTCAGCACGATGCATCAGCACATGACTCCACAAGCCCAAAGGATAAGGCACTTAAGCTACAAGAGTTCTTAGAGCCTCACAGGGAGGACTCTATCCCACATGGAGCCTATGTTAGCACAAGGTTGGTTAAGGTGCCAAGTGTCAAGAACAAGCATTGAAAACACTCTCATAAGATCCCAAGCACCAAAATCACCCATGCATTTATGCTACTGAATTGCACGCAGACACACAAGTGGGCGCTACCTAAAGGCGCTACCAAAATTCTGGGAGAGGTTGAATTGTGCAGAGTTATTCTACAAGTTTTGAGTCACTAAATTAAAACTTGGATTGTGAACAATTGAGAAGGTATTTTTGAAAACTGGAGGAAGTTTTTGTTTATAACATTCCAAATAAACAAAAAAAATCTCATTCTTTCAAAATGTGTTATGGTTTGAGATATATTATACATAGAAGTGGTGTTTCCAACTGTTTTACAGCGATGCTACCTAATATCCTGTAGCGGACATGGTTTTGATATTCGCCTTGTTGGGAGGTTGCCACCTTTCAAGGAGGATTCAAATGGCTTCTCAAGGATAATTTAGATGTCAAGGGACACCTGCACCTAATATTTAGCTCTAGCAAAGGTCTCATGCAATGAGGTGGAAACATTTTATGAATGACTTCCAAGAAATTCCTGGAAATTAGGAGTTTGTTGGATTTTTGTCTCTTTGATTGTTGCCACCTATCTCCAAGGTTTAGAATCCAATGGAGGAGATGGGATTAGACCTCCTAAGTTTATGAGGATGCTATTTTCTATTTAAGGAAGGAAATATCTCTTGGAGAAGGGATTGATGAGCCAAGAGAGGCTAGAGAGAGTAGGAGCAGGCAATTTTCATGTGTGTGTTCATTTGTAAGCCTGTGGGAATTTTATGATTGTAAGCATTACTGTTATTGGAGACTCATGAGAGCTATGATTTCATATTGTAACTATTCTATTTATATTTCTTCTTATTTGAATATATTCTAGATTTGAGGATCAAAATTTGTTAATGATTTATGGATCCCTAAGCAGTAGAGGATCTGTTGTATTTTGCCCATCAGTCATTGTTTATATTCAAGTATTTGTTGATTCATTAAATTGAGAGGATCTCTATTTAGTGAACATTCTACCTTATGTTCTCCTTCTTCATTCTTCCACTTATCAACATATAATCGTTCTTTATGTTGAGAAGCTTGTGTGCCTTCGATGAGTAGGGTGTTTGTGACTCCATTTCCCATTAGTGTAGCCTATTAATCTACAGTTTGCAGCCCTCTCTCTTTATTTATCCATCTTGTTGATCCACCTATTGAAAACCAAAATTATCTTTTACATTCTGATGGGTGTTGATCTTACACTTTAGTAGTCAAAGTGTGACTTTCAGTGCTAACATTTTTGGTACCGTTGTTGGGGATGGATTAGAGCAGATTGAAAGGCTCCCTAGGAAGAATGACATTGCAGCTTTAGATGGTGATTGAAGTTGGACACCTTCAAGAATTCACATTCACCATGGTGATTCCATTATTCAGAATCTGTTGGTGACTCCACTGGAATGATACCAATTAAATGGCTATGAAGGCTATCTTGGCCAAGAGGTTTTCCCCACTCAATTTCTCGGCCATAGATGATTATCCACATCTTGTGCCTCTTATTGATGAATTGCAAGATCTGTTGCCTAGATTTTATGAAGGTGAGGATGACATCCCTATTGAGCATGTTCAAGAATTTCATGCTTTGATGCAGCAACTTGACATCCATCATGAAGATATATTGATGAAAATGTTCATGTATTCATTGGATGGGGATGCACGCAAATTGTATTTCTCGTTACCCCCTTCCATCATTTCATCCTTGAAGGATTTCCATAGAGTATTCAATTAACACTGCAAAAGGTTTTATCCCTCTGAAAGTATTTGTCATAACGTTTGTGAGGGATATGTAGAATGTGCTCAAGATTTGTTAGATTGCTCCTCTAAATATAAAGATGAAAAAAAAATTGTTCACTGTCCAAATGAAATCATAAAGAATAATCTTGTATTCGGAGAGGACAACATTCATAAATTTGTTTCAGATGAAAATCATGTGTATGAACAACTAGAAGCAACAGTTACTGTTGTTCCTGTAATGGATATTTTTAACAATTATATTCTTGATGAAATTACTGTTTTAGAGGTTGATCATAAGTATGAAGGGTAGCCTGTTTTTGATGAATAATCTAGTGATGATGAGCATCAAGCGTATCCCATATTTGGTCTTTATGAAGATACAGAGTATGATGCATGGGTTGGCCTTGTCACATAAAACATAACCCGAAGATTTGACCAGGAGCAGCCCTTAGTGGAGGCACATGAAGAGATCATTTATGCATATCCAGAAGTAAATCAACAGTCATCAGTGGATCAACAACCACCTACGTCAATTGTTCTTCCACTTGTACCCAAAGTTTACAGTAAGTAACTTGAAGTGGAAAAAGAAATACGCTATCAGTCCCATGTGTTTTGTCACCATTTTTATGACCCTGTAGGGTTGTATATGGAGTTGTATTTCTCAAATGTTTTGGAACCTGTAAACTTTATTGTGTCAACAGGAGTCAGAGGAGATATAGGAAATGTTTTCAAACTATTGTTGTATTCCTTTTTTCTGTTGTCAATCATTGGCATTATAAAGACTCATGTCAGCAAGTTGCTTGAATGGATTTGGTGGAATCTTTCCTTCACCTAGGCCATTGTAAAAGTCAATTAGCTTAGGTTTTGTATATAAATAAGCTCCATCAAGAGCAGGTGTGTTTTCTTTCTGTTTGAAAGTAGAGTAACATAAGTTTTCAGTATGTTTTTTTCATCACGATGCATCATAGCATGACTCCACAAGACCAAAGGATAAGACACTAAAACTATAAGAGTTCTTAGAGCCTCACAGGGAGGACTCTATCCCCCATGGAGCCTATTTTAGCACAAGATTGGTTAAGGTGCCAAGTGTCAAGAACAAGCATTGAAAACACTCTCACAAGGTTATAAGAATCAAAATCACCCATGGATTTATGCTACCAAATTTCACGCAGACACACAGGTGGGTGCTACCTAAAGGCACTATCGAAATTATGGCAGAAGTTGAATTGTCTAGAGTTATTCTGCTAGTTTTTCACTAAATTAAAACTTGGATTGTGAACAATTGAGAAGGTATTTTTGAAACCTAGAGGACAGTTTTTTTTATAACATTTGAAGTAATAAAAACCTCTCTCATTTTTTCAAAATGTGTTATGGGTTGAGATATATTAGACATAGAAGTGGCACTACCAACTGTTTTACAACGACGCTACCTAATTTCCTATAGCGGTCACGATTTTGATAATCACCATGTTGGTAGGTTTCCACATGTCAAGGAGGATTAGAATAGATTATCAAGGATCAGTTAGATGTCAAGGGACACCTGCACCTAATATTTATCTCCAGAAAAGGCCTGATTCAATGAGGTGGAGACATTTTATTAATGACTTCCAACAAATTCCTAAAAATTAGCAGTTTGTTGGATTTTTGTCTCTTTGATTGTTGCCACCTATATCCAAGGTTTAGAATCCAATGGAGGAGATGGGATTCGACCTCCTAAGGTTATGAGGATTCTGTTTTCTATTTAAGGAAGGAAACATCTCTTGGAGAAGGGATTCATGAACCAAGAGAGGCTAGAGAGAGTAGGAGCAGGAAGTTTTCCTGTGTGTGTTCATTTGTAAGCTTGTGGGCATTTTTTGATTGTAAGAATTAATGCTATTGGAGACTCATGAGAGCTGTAATTTCAGATTGTAACTATTTTGTTTATATTTCTTTTTATTTGAATATATTCCATATTTGAGGATCAAAGGCTGTCAATGATTTATGGATCCCTAAGCAGCAGAGGATCTGTTGTATTTTGCCCATCAGTCATTTTTATATTCATGTATTTGTTGATTCATTAAATTGAAAGGATCTTTGTTTAGTGAACATTCTACCTTATTTTTTCCTTCTTCATTCTTCCACTTATCATCATATAATCGTTTTTTCTGTTGAGGATCTTTTATGCCTTCGATGAGTAGGATGTTGGTGACTGCATTGCCCATTGGTGTAGGCTATTGATCTACATTTTGCATCCCTCTCTCTTTATTTATCCATCTTGTTGATCTGCCTATTCAAAACAAAAATTATCTTTTACATTATGATGGGTTTTGAGCTTACACTTCAGCAGTCAAAGTGTGAGTTTCAGTGCTAACATCCCCCATGAGGGTTTCCCAGGATAAATGATGTCTATCTTGTGATTGTGTTTCTCTTAATGATCCTATCTATGCTATGGTTATCTAGTAAATTGAAAAGAAACCTAATAATATCTTAAACCTTAACATGGTATCAAAGCTAAGTTGAAGAGAGCATCTTTCACTGGATAAAGAAAAACATCATTGTTGTTGTACAAGAAAATTAGGGCTTTTTATTGAAGAGGAATTTCAACCTAAAAATCATCTAGAAAAGTGAACCCTATCCTAGGGAACTCTTTGGAACCTTCAACGCACTTTTTCAATGGATAGAACTCCTGGAAAGTGAAACCCTAGTTTTCACTGGTACCGGAAAACCAAAAGTACCAAAAAACCAGAAATACCAGAAAACCAGAAGTACCAGAAAACTAGGAAACTAGAACTAGTACCAGAAGTACCAGTCGATAATTTTGCTGGTCAAGTTTGAAAGGGAAAAATTTGGATTTTTTGAAATCCAACTGCACCAGGCTACTTACCTTAGCCAAACACACCTCCTAGTAAGTTCAAAATTAAATTATGAGAATTTTCAATTTTTGGTCATTTTCCTAGCTCCAAGTAAAGATGTCTACAAGCACTAAGCTTGTTGACAAGCTAGAAGGTGTGGAAAAATTTTGTTCCTGGAAGCATAGGATTGCACTCATTCTTGAAGAGAGTGACCTAGCAGGATTCATAAAAGAAGATGTACCAAAACCTACCGATGTTGCAGATAAAGAAAAACAACAAAAGGACACAATTGGGGATAAGAGAATAATTGCAGATTCTATTAAAGATCACTTGATTCCTCAAGTGGATTCAAAGAAAACTCCAAAATAAGTTTTTGATGCCCTAACCAGATTGTATGAAGGAAATAACATTAATCAGAATATGAATCTAAGAACTCAACTCAAAAGTACAAGGATGCAGAAAGGAGAAACAATTCAAGAATATTTCTCTAGAATATCACAATTCAAAGAACAACTAGAAGAAATTGGTGATACTCTAGATGAATATGAACTTATAATGACAACCCTTAATGGTATCACAAGAACTTGGGATGCATTCATCCAAACTGTTTGTGCCATAAAGGAGAAATTAAATTTTGATAGTCTTTGGGAAGAATGTGTTCAAAAAGAAGAAAGAGTAGCTAACCCAGAAGCATTACTATCAAGAGATGAAGATTAATCCCTAGCTACTCATAAAAAAGGAGGAAGAAAGAGGTCTTACTTCTAGAAATAAATTCATAATGAGTCTCACCCCCCCAAACAAATTCATACATAAATAATCTCACCCTCCAAGGAGATTCCAAAAGTTTCAGAAAGGTCAAAGAAGAGAAAAAGATTTCTCATCCTACCAATGTTACCATTGTGACAAGATGGGACATATTGCTAAGAATTGTCTAGCTAGACAAGAAGAATACATGAAGAGAAATAAGAGGCACCATACCCATACAGTTTAAGATGAAGAGCCACTCACAAAGATGATAAAAGAATAGATTGAAGACTATGTCTTAATCTCTTCCCTCTCAGGATCAATGTCACCTGGTGAGGACACTAGGCTCATAGACAGTGATGCTTCCAAGCACATGTGTTGGCATAGGGGAAGACCCAGGGTTGAACAATTAAACAATGCACCAAAAAAACCCTAAATATCGGCCCTTTAGGAAACATTTGTGAAGCAGATGAAGTCTCACCCGAGGTAGAGGCAGGGGGGGTTGCAGGACTCAAGTGTCTACAACCTGGTTGGGACACAAATCTATGATCAAAATACTTAACAGATCACTTAGCCAATAACATTAATTAGTCTCTAACCTTCATTCACATTGTAGGTTAAACCCTTATTATAGTTCAGCGCACTATTAATCAAGATCTAAGCACATCTAATCATTCAACACATAGCATCAGAGAAGATCTAACATTCATTCATATACTAAGCACTAAAAATCGTTGGATTCATTTATCATGCATCAAGATCATTACACTAAGAAAGTAAATACATAAACAACATGAACAACATACAACAAAGCACATCAACACAGGATATACGTGGTTCACCCCAGTGTGGGGCTACACCCACCAATATTCTTCTCTTCTTATTAGTCTCTTCCAATCTTCTTACATGAAGCAAGCCATAAAGACAACTTCGCATAAGACAAGAGATATGTGGGCACCTCACCAGATCCTCCTTCCCCGAGTTAGGTTAGCACACAAATCCTTGTTACAATCACATGCACATAACTCTGCAAGTCTCAACATACAGTATGCACTAAGCATTCACAACTATTCGCACTTAGCAAAATTCACAGGCTCTTGCAAAAAACTGATTAGAACTACTTCTTACATCTCTTAGCTACTTATTTATAAATCACAAAAGAGGCCTAAGCATGGGTAAACCCATGGGCCGACATCCCATAGCCGTTACATAAACCCTAAAACCCAAAAATCTTGCAAAAATGGGCGAGATCCCATGATCTTCTCTTCTCTTAGGCGCACCGTCTTCAACCAACCTATTGAAGTCCAAAAAATGGTCAAACACAACCAAGGTTCTCCCAAAACTTGGTTGAGGGACAACATGCCCCCAACACTCACCCATGACTCGTCTCGAGTCACTCTGATCTGGGAAACACTGCTTTGAAGGCCTCGATCTTAGCTCGAGGTACCTCGACCTGTTGCTTCGTCAAAGCCTCCTGCTCGACGAAGTCCTAAATGAATTGCTCGGTGACAGGCCCTTCCAAACGTTGTTCCACTGTTGCGACCGCCTATTCCAACTTTGATCCTTATCCCTCTATCTCTTCAAAGAGGGTGCAGGCTTCATCCGGCACCGGCTGTAGTCTCTGTGTCACCTCCATAACTCTGCTCTAGATGGTAGTGACATGTTGTTGAACTATATGTTGCTCCTGTGACCTCTTCATCTTTTCCGCCATTGTAAGCAGTTTCAGTTGCACTTGCATAATCGACGCATGTTTCTTTGCCTCTTGTAGTTGTGCCTCCAATGTATTCAATTCTGAGTCTTCTGTAAGGCGCTCATAGGTCTGCACACTTCAGATACTTATTTTCTTGCATTCTGAAGCCAACACCTTGATTCTTTCGACTATTCTCCTGGCATTTTTTTCCCTCTGATCCCTCACTTCTTGGGAGGTGCTTACCATTGATTGAAGTTATAGCTATGCTACTTGTGTGTGAAGTTGTTGAATGGATTCAACAAACTTCCCCACTTGGCTCTCAGTTATCTCTTCTTCCATATGGGCCAAGACTGGCATAGAATGAAGTGCTCTAGTCACTGCCTCTCTAACCCCAATCTGCTCTGCGAGCAGCTAGTCTTTTTCTCTCTAGATCTGCTCTCTGTCCTCTTCAAACTTCTCTCTAATGTCATCGTTCTCTTGCTACACAACCCAAAGTTTCTCTAAGGCCTCCTCCTTTTCTTGCTTCAAGGCCTCTATGGCCTATTCTTTTTCTTCTTGGACTCGACAAAGGCGAGACTCTGTTGCATCTTCTATCCTTCATAATTGGGTGCGCTCATCCCTCAATTCTACACCTTCTGATGATGACAGCACAGTAGACATTGCGCGGCTTGAATAGATAGCCTGTTGTACCCCCTTCAACTTTTCCTTAATTCTGTCATAGATTGTCTCCTTCTTTGCTTCATGTCGCTGCAAGATATCCTTCGAAGCATCTGCTACAACTATGATGATGAGGTCAACATCATCCACTATGAGCACATTCTACGACTAAGGCTTATTGGCTTGTCACTTCTTCTGTGTTGAGGGTTTATTTGGAGAAACCTTCCTTTTATTTGACGTCTCAGACTCTATAAGGGAGTCCTTTGGCGATGTTACTTCACCCTTTTCTTGCTTGTCTTCTTCCCCTCCCTACTCTTGGTTTACTTCATCGCATCCTCCTCCTCTAGGTGAGTCATATGCAATTTCCTCTGATGCACTATCTATGTCCTGCACTTCCTCCTTCTTCTTCTTTCTCTTAGCGTAGCTTAGTCCATCATATTCCGTCCGGGTGACCAAAGGGCTTCCGATGATGTCGGGGTCGGAGAGCTCTGTATCTTCCACTAGGACCAACAATTCAGCTTGTCATTCCTTGGTTATCTCTTCCATGTCTTCATCAATAAATTTATAGTAGGATTGAAAATCCTCCTTGATTTCATCCCTGTGTGTAGTGATGTAGATGAAGTGGCGGTCTGCGCAAAACTTTGCTAGTGACTTGTAAGTATGAAAGGTGTTTGGAGTCATTCCAGGGAATGACTCAATGACATTTGTGAGTTGTAGTTAGTATGTGTGGAACACCGCATTTGATTTCCAGTGCTTCTCCATATTTCTTGTATACCACAAGGTGGTGAACCTCGTGGCCAATGGTTCTAATGGATCAACTCCAAGGAATGTCTCTCCCTCCAACATCTCCCAAGCAACAAAGGCAATGAGAATCAATAACAAGTTGAAGTGAAACTCGTGGGCTTGTTTTTGTGCTTCGCGACAGTCCTTCTCCAACTCATTGAGGAGGTAGCTCACCCAGTTCATGTGCATCCCTTCGAAGCACTTCCCTGTGAGGTCCACGATGAACCCCATGACTTGCGTTAGCCAGTTATTCCTGACGAGCTTGCTCGCTATTAGATGACAAGTTAGGCACACTGTGTCATCCTAGATGGAGGATACCTTGTAGCCTTGCTTCTCCTTCTCCACATTTCCATACGTGTCCTTGATTCAATGCGCTAGGGAGCGATCTGCAACCTTCCCTCAGTAGAACTAGTGAGGGTCTGGTCCCTGCACACTCAATCTAGTGATCATGTGGATCAGCATCAAATCCATAGTCACGCGCCTATCTAACCATAGATAGCCTCCATGGTAGAACGACAAGAGGATTTTAACGCACGCGTTAACCTCCTGATGTCTTTCGAAGTGGGGGATCTTCATGACATTTAGGATCATTTATCGCACAATCTCTTTAATCCATGGCTGTGGAACTATCTTCAACTTCTTTCCAGTCATCTTTTTCAGGTACCAATGTGGTGCGAGCATCGCAAAATTCTTTCGGTCTCCAAGGTTGTAATCACTTATCTTGAGAGCTAGTGTCAGTCCCAACTGCGGTCCAACTGCCTGTATCCCCTTCAAGAGGTACGTAGTGATGAGTGTGTACTCAAAGTTAGGTGAGACGTTGTGATGAATAACCACGCCAGCCAGAGGCGGGATGTAGTTGGGCAAGACTGACAGGATCAACTTCGCGTCTGCAAAATCGTCGCGGTGCTTTCTTCTTTTCTCTGTCGTGGTTCGTCTAGACTGTCATGCAGTCGAGGGAATTCTTTCAAACCTCTCATCGATGAGGCCTGTATTCCTACAGACATGACCTTCTCATCCATAAGGTCTATCAAGATTTCTTCTACCTATTTCTCTACTGTGCTAAGGTCACCCGACAAGGCACGCTTGTGAGAAAATAACTCGAGTAGGTGAACGGACACTCAAGGTAATAAAAACGGGTGGCGAGGTCTGAAAATCACAGTTTGATAACGATTAGTTATATATTAGCTCAGATAATCATAGTTTTCAAAAGTGGTCCCGGTGCGGCATTTGACGGATTAAATAAGAAATGTCGTAACATATTACTTCAATGGGTCGAAATGCCTTAATCAATACGATTCCATCCATTGTGGCGTGGTCCCAATGGTCCAATGGAGATATTTCCGGAAATAACTACGGTTCTAGCCATTATGGAGTTACATTTTAATGGTCGGGATGCCTCCAATGTTCATATAGATTCGCCTTGGCGAAGTGCCATTCTACGATGTTCTGCTATTCCGACGAGGTTCAAGTTTTGTAAGCCTTCCTTCTGTGAAGTCTTCTCTGGAATTTCCTGCAGCATTTCTAACTTTTCTTTCTTCTTACTAAGCTTTCTGGCCTTCTTTTCTATGATTTGAGTCACTAGGTTCCTCTTTCCATTCTTGTTCTTATCTTCTCCTAGTAAAGGGACTTCGCACTGTTGAGGGTCTTTCAAAGGGTTCGAGTGTAGTACCTCTTCTATTATTACTTTTGGGGTAGGTTCTCTTATCTCCTGCATAGATAGGTTTTTCAAGCCTTCCTGCATTCTTTCAACTTCGACATATAAGTTTCTGGCCCTCAGTTGCTTCGACTTATACTCTTGTTATTGTACTAGTCATTCTATTTTCTTGGCTATGAAGTCCTTTAATTCTTGATTTTTTTGTTCTGCATCTTCTTCCTCTGCTTTCCTTCATATCTCATCTTTCTCAATCTAAGTCTCTCCTAAAAAAAGTGCAAAAGGGGCGTTTTTCTCAACAAACTTAATGACTTCGAATTATTCTTCAGTCGATGTTCCATGGGAAGTCATAGGTACATTAGTAACTCTTCCACACCGAGTTATCATCTTTCCTTTAAGCAAGCCTATCCCTCCCAATGAAGGAACCATAGCAGGATTTCCCAAAATTTCCCATGTACTTTATGGCATAATGTTCACCTGTGTTTCCTCATCTAGAACACAGTCTATGTTGAAGTCTCCTATTCTTGTTTCTATACACTTCTTTTCTTTTAAGATCTCTGGTAAATGGATGTCTCTATGATCATTCAATGTTTCTTTCAGCTGTAATAACATAGTCTATGATTATTTCTGGTTCTCTATCATATCTTTAGTTTCTTGACCTTATTCACAGTTTGCTTGTCTCAAGTTCATCTTTTCAACTCTTGCAATCATTCTAGGGAAATCCAAAACCTCATGATCAGCATCTTTACAACAAAGACAGATAGGACATGTACTAGGGAAGTCCTTAGAAAGATGTCTCGGTCTTCTACAACTATAACATAGTGTCAATCCTCTCTTTCACTTGAACGATCCCCAACCTTTCTTGTACTGCACATTGGGATCGTAGCACTGGACCTGCAATCTGCAAAAATTATTTCTAGGTTCCTGCATCCACTTATTATTCCAAAAATTCTTTCTATGCATGGAGATAACATATCTTTCACTATCACTATCAAATTTATTCAGATCAGATATTCTTTCTTCTAACTATGCCCTAGTTTTAAGACTAGGACAAAATCTATCAAACATACCTAAATTCATACATTCGAAGAAAAAAATTCCACTTATCTTACCCTTACCAGAGCACAAATATTTAAGATCTTACCTCTTTTCTTCAGATCGTTCTTTTCTTTCTTAGCACAGAGCTTCATAAGTCAAGTAGACTACTGCACACTACAACAATTGATATACACACAAAGCTTTCTCTTTTCCTCAGTTCCCATCAATCACAGTCTCAAGTCCCAGCAATGGAACCATTTGTTGGCACAGGGGCAGACCCAGGGTTCAATGCTTCAACAATGCACCAAAAAAACCCTAACTACCAGCCCTTTCGGCAACACCTATGAAGAATATGAAGTCTCACCCGAGGTAGAGGCAGGGGGGTTGCAGGACTCAAGTGTCCACAACTTGGTTGGTACACAGATTTGTGATCATAATACTTAACATAACACTTATCCAATAACATTCATTAGTCTCTAACTTTTATTCACATCACAGGTTAAACCCTTATTATGGTTCAATGCAGTATTAATCAAGATCTAAGCACATCTAATCATTCATCACATAGCATCAGAGAATATCTAACATTCATTCATATACTAAGCACTAAGCATCAACAGATTTACCTATCATGCATCAAGATCATTACACTAAGCAAGTAAATACATAAACAACATGAACAACATAGCACAAATCACATCAACACAGGATATACGTGGTTCACCCCAGTGTGGGTCTACGTCCACCAACCTTCTTCTCTTCTTATTAGTCTCTTCCAATCTTCTTACATGCACCAAGCCCTAAATCCAACTCTGCATAGGACATGAGATCTGCACACACCTCGCTAGATCCTCCTTCCTTGAGTTAGGTCAGGGCACAAAGCCTTCTTACAATCACTTGTACTTAACTCTGCAAGTCTCAACATACAGTATGCATGAAGGATTCACAACTATTCACACTTAGCAACCTTCACAGGATCTTGCAAAAAGATGATTAGAACTACTTCTTACATCGCTTAGATACTTATTTATAAATTACAAAAGAGGCCTAAGCATGGGTAAACCCATGGGCCGACATCCCATACCCATTACATAAACCCTAAAAACCAAAATTCCTGCAAGAATGGGTGAGATCCTGTGATCTTCGCTTCGCCTGGACGCTCTGTCTTCGACCAGCCTATCGAAGTCCCAAAAATGCTCAAACACGACCAAGGTTCTCCCAAAAATTGGTCGAGGTCCAACAACATGATAGTTCAAAGAGACATTCTCTCTTTCCTTACAGAAAATAAGTTTCCCTATAAAGTTACACTTGGATATGATTATCAATACCCTATCAAAGGAGTAGGAGAATCAAATTACAAGTTTGATTCAGGGACCCCAATGAATATGATGGATGTACTATATGTACTAGGTTTGACAAAGAAATTACTTTCCATCTCATCTTTAGAAAATATAGGCTTTATAGTTGCATTCATAGATGGATAATTTCTTATGTGGCCCAAAGGAAAAACCATGGAAGAATCATTTTTTATTGGAAAAGAAGAAGGTGGCTTGTATAAGCTAAATGGTCACTCAAAAGCAGCCTTGACCCATTTCATTGAGAATCCATGTGAACTTTGGCATTGGAGACTACCTCACATCAACTACAAGGTATTACCATATGTAAGCAAGGTAGTCACAAGTCTACCATAATTCAAGGCTGACCATGAAGGTGTGTGCAATGGATGTGCATAAGGAAAGAACATCAAAAACCCTTTCCCGAAGAGAGACAGTAAAGAAGAAGGAGTCCTAGAGCTCATTCACTCAGATGTATGTGGCCCAATGCCATCGACCTCCATCAATGGGTATGTATACTATGTTTGTTTTATTGATGACTATTCTCGCAAAACCTAGGTTTAGTTTTTGAAATCAAAAGATTAAGTGTTAAGTAAATTCAAGGAATCAAAGCCTTAATAGAGAATCTCTCTAAAAGAAAGATCAATATACTCAGGTCAGGTAATGGAGGAGAATACACCTCAAAAGAGTTTGCAAACTTTTTCAAAGATGTCGAGATCAAGAGGGAGCTTAACACTCCCTACAATCCTCAACAAAATGGTGTAGCAAAAAGAAAGAACATAAATATAATGGAAGCAGTGAAGACTATGATCCATGATAAGGATATTCCAATGCACTTATGGGCAGAATCAACAAAAAAATAGTATATGTACAAAGAAGATTGTCCCATAGTGCACTTGGTTTTAAGAGCCCTAAAGAGATGTTCTTTGGAAAGAGGCTAGAAGTAAGCCATCTCAAAATATTTGGCTGTCCATTATTTGTACACATTCCAAAAGAGAAGAGAACCAAGATGGACCCTTCAGGAAAGAAGGGAATATTTGTTGAATAATGTGAGGTCTCCAAGGCCTTCAGATTTTATATACCAGGTTACCATCATATTGAGATCAACATGGATGTAACCTTTGATGAATATGCATCACTCAATAAATCAAGAATATGCCATCTTGAATAAGTATATTAAGAAGAACCAATGGCTCCCAGAGTTGCAGAACTAGTGAGGGAAGTCATAAATTCCCCTGATGAGGAGATTATAGAAGATCATTACATAATAGAATCTCAAGAACCTCCCCAGATGGTGATCTCCCACAAGAGAAAGATATCCTAGGCAAGGGAACTTATTCAATATGGAGAGAAGTATGGTGCCCCCGAAGGAACCATGAGACATGTCAAGAAACCCAAGACATTCTCCAATTATATGGCTTTGATGTGTGATCTCTTAGAGAAGGATCCTACTTGCTTTGAATAAGCTATTCAAAAGAAAGAATGGGAAGATGCCATGATATAAGAATACCAATACTGATCTAGGTGGATATCGGCGGAAACCCACCTATTCGACTGACTCGAAAAATATTTTTCCACCTTGGTAGTTTTTCGACAGTTTTTCGGGTTCCAAACTTCAGAGGTCGTTTTGAGGCCCTAAACGATGTTTTTTAGGGATTTGGGGCCCTAGCGAATAATAAGGGCACTAACTTGGGCTAATAGAGAATCATTCTTCTCGGTTAGACCTTTCCAACAAGCTATCGTGCGCCTAAACAGACATCGTATGCAAACGTTACGACCCTATGATGTTGATTTACTAACTTACCCAAACGAGGCCCACATGACTTTTGGTGCATCATTTCCTAGGGTTGGGTTTTTGGATGTCTAGGGTTTTTGACATTCCCGTTTATTATAAAAATGCCTTCAGAGCCTCATTGTAATGATATTATTGTGAATGATCGCATCCGTCACATCTCTTCTCAGAGATAATCCACCACCATTCCAACAAGATTGTTTTTTGCTGCATTTTACAGTTTGAGCTTATTTCCTTATTGAATAGAAAACCAATTTTACTGTATCTCTATTATTTTGTGTTAAGCGTCTTTTAATAATCTGTATTCATTTCATTCTGCTCATAAAATCCAAATCAATTGTATCATAGTGGTCTTCTCCTTGTCATCTTAATGCATGTCCCCAACGAGGTCAGGGTACAAAGAATTGGGTTTGGAGCTTGTTTCTCTTGAGGACAAAATATCTCGCACGCCCAAGAGACCTCTCATGGAAGGAGAATATAAATATGATGGGATAGGAGATCCTTTCAAAATGTTTCTTGAGGAATCCCTCACGCAATAGAGGAACGATATGATGGATAATTTCATGCAAATCCTTCGGTGGCTACCAACACGCGACGCATATTCCTCGAGCGGAGGCGCTACCCCCTTCAAGGTACAAATCAACTTCAATATTCCTATATTTTAAGGTCATATAGATGCAGATGTTGTAGACAAGTGGTAGAATCTACTAGAAGGGTATTTTTTCGTCCATAACTTTTTGAATAGACAAAAGATTACTTTTGCGCTCTTCAAAGTAGTTCCCCATGTCAAAGATTGGTGGGAAACTTTCTGTGAGAAAAATGAAATAGAGGAACCCTCATTATTTATAGTCATGTCCACCTAGGAATCCTTCAAGGATGTTATTAAGGAACAATATTACCCTGTTGGAATTTATGACGACTTGTATACCAAATGGACCACACTACGGCAAGAAAGAGACCAAGCAGTGCCAGAGTTCACAAATATCTTCCATACCTTGAAAACCAGGTTGGGTATAAAATATTCAGAGTGACATCTGGTTCTCAAATATCACATTGCTCTACATAGATACATCTAGATCGAAATGGAATTTATGGACATCTTGTCCATGGTCGAGGCCTATCGATGTGTCGTCAAAATGGAGCAGAAGCTCAAACAAAATATGTGACAACTTGGGCTTGGGAACCCTGCACAGCAAAAGCTAGGAAAGGGAGGCCCCAACCCACAGAACAAAGGAAAAAGAAAATATGGACAGTATCAGGATAACCAGTCCAAGCCGCAAGCAAAAAAGGACACTATAAATACAAGGAAAGATATCGGGAAGTGGTGTGACTTCCATAAGAGCCCTTGGCATAACATTGTTGATTGTCGCTCAAAGTAGTCGCTGGTGGCCGAAGTGAAATCCTCTGAATGATATGTGAGTTCTGACTCTGAGTCAGAACAAGAAAGGGGAAGACAGATCATTGACACGGAACACGGTGCCACCGTTGCTACCACTGAGTTCCATCCTGGTGAACCAAATGAGCCAGAAGAAGGCGAGTGTGGCTTCCATTCAATGATGTGGGTAAAAGGCATCCTGATGCACTTCATCATTGATAGAGGTAGCTAGAAGAACCTCATCTCAGAAGAGGTCGTCAAGTGGTTGGCCCTGTCGACAACGCCACACCCACAACCCTACACCATTGGATGGCTTCACCAAGGAAGCGATCTCCTCGTCAACCAACATTGTCGACTGTCATATGACATCAAGCCCTTAAAAGATGAGGTATTGTGTGATGTTTCTCCTCTCGAAGTTTGTAATGTTATTTTGGGACAACCTTATTTATGGAAACGTCATGCTATATATGAGTCTAGCCCTCGTAGTGTTATTATTACTTTGAACAAGAAATTGTACATGATACCCGAGGTAGTCCCTACTAGTGATATTTCCTTGATATTTGCCAAGAAATGCAGGAAGGTCATCTCTCAGATGGGGAAGTTTTTATTATTCATGATTCGCTCTCAAAATGAAAGAAAGATTGCAACCACATCTAAGGTCTCTGCGGAAAACCTCTCCAAACAGCAGAAGCAAGTAGATAAGGTCGTGGAAGAATACTCAGATTTCTTCTCCTCACCTACCGAGGTACCTTTTCACTATCAGGTCAAGCACCCCATCGATATGACCCCCAGCGCACTGCTTCCTAATGGGCCATTCTACCATCGCTCTCTGTTAAAGAATGAGGAGATCAAGAGACAAATTAAATAATTTCTCCACAAGGAGAACATTTGTCCTAGCTCATCACCTTGTGGGAGCCCAATCATACTAGTACAAAAGAAAGATGGAACCTGGTGACTCTACATTGATTACTGGGCTATGAATAAAATCACAGTCAGAAACCGGTACTCGAGTCCCCAAATCAATGACCTCCTTGATCAACTCACAAGGGCCAAATACTTTAGTAAGATTTATCTGAAGTCTGGCTACCACCAGGTCCCAATAGAATAAATAGATGTATGGAAGACTACCTTTAAGTAAAAGGAAAGTATTTTTGAATGGTTGGTCATGCCCTTTGGTTTGACAAATGCTCCAACCACTTTCATGAGAATGATGGACAATATCCTGCGACCATTCACCAATACTTTTGTAGTGGTATATCTGGATGAAATTTTCATTTACAACAAGACTTGGAAAAAACATTTGCAGGATATTCAGCAAGTTCTGCACACCCTGCGGTAGTACAAGTTATACGCCAACTTAGAAAAATTCTCCTTTAGCATGGACATGGTCCATTACCTGGGATACATCACTGATCAGAATGGTGTACATGTGGATTCATCCAATATCCAAGTCATCTGTGACTAGCTAGCCCCAACCACACTCACTGAGCTTCAGAGATTCTTGGGCCTTTCTAATTTCTACCGCAGGTTCGTGTTGGGATTCTCCCATATTGAATGGACCCTCAGCCAAATAACCAGGGGTGGTGGTAAGGAGAAATTTGTGTGGGTTCGGTCCCAACAACAAGAATTTGATGATTTGAAGTAGCTCTTGTGCTCATCCCTATTAATTTCACTACCGGACCTGCAACAACTCTTTGATATTGAGACAAATGACTCAAACTATGTTGTGGGCATCGTTCTCACACAGCATGGCCACCCCGTGGCCTATCATAGTGATACACTATCAAATGATGTCCGTAACTACCCTACTTATGAAAATAAATGTACTCCATTGTGAAATCCTTTCGCTAGTGGAGACATTACTTTCTTGGGAAGGAGACAGTCACCCACACTGATCATAATCCACTCCAATTCATGTAGACACAAGGAAAATTATAGAATGACCGACATCAGAGGTGGTCCACATACTTGCAGCAATTCCACCTCAACAACAAGTATAAAACAAGAAGCACAAATCGCGTCGTTGATTGCCTCAGCAGACCATCAGTCATGACACTCACCACGGTGCTATAATCTTGCGGCCATGAGACCTCTATATGGCCCCAACTCTATGAGATAGACCTGGACTTCACCACCACCTACCAAATGTTCAGTGAAAACACAGTTTTCGATAATTTCCATCTTCAGGATGGGTTTTTGTGTCGTCTAGGCCATATCTTTGTTCCATCAAGAGAGCGAGCGAAGATGATCTGGGAATCCCACTATAGTCACATGGCATGACACTTCGACGTTGAAACGATAGTGGCAATGTTGTAACAACATTTCTACTGGCCGAAACTTCGATAGGAGTCCAGCAAGTATATTAGGTCCTGCACTGCCTACGCTATTGCCAAAACGACCACTAAGAAATACGGC
>SNQJ01S0152143.1:0-16647 GCA_010110895.2 Picea sitchensis | reverse complement strand
TCTTTTTTTTCTTTTTATAGGATTTTGTTTGCAATAGGGTTGGGAGTTTAAGCCATGGTTTCAAAATTGTTGCAATTTTAAGTTCCCTAAAAAGATAGGATGCAATTGATAGCACATATTTTTTCATTTAGGGGTTGATTTTAATATTTATGTTGTTAGGGTACTAGTTATCATAGTATTGGGATTTTAAGCCATGGTTTCACAATTATTGCAATTTTAAGTTCCCCAAAAAGAGAGGGTGACAGTGATAGCACCTCTTTTTGATTTGGGGATTGATTTTAAGATTTTTATTACTAGGATACTGGTTTCGAGGCTATGATTTCAAAAAAATCGTAATTCTAGCAGTCACAAAATAAGGGAATGCTACTGGAAGGAAGCATCATTTTTTTATTTAGGGGTTGATTTTAGGATTTTGGTTGCAATGATACTAAACGTTAAGTCTATGGTTTCAAAGAAGTTGTAAGTTTCACCTCAAAGAAAATGGTGTCACTATTAGCACCACTTCTTGAATTGATGTTTGATTTTAAGGTTTTTGTTTGCAACAATATGAGGCTATTAATATCATTGTTGAAAAAGATGGCAATATTAACCCCCCAAAAACTAGGTACTATTTGTAGCACCTCTTTTCAATTTGAGATTAAAACAACTACTAAATGCAACATCTAAAAAAATGAGATCTTTGAAGGGTTACCATTAAATTGATGACTATGTTAGAAATAGATTCATCATCCTTGAATACCCTTACTACAACCAAATTTTTCATTAAACATTTGATATTTACAAGTCCATCATACCAAAATGGTTCATACCAAATTTTCAACCAAAAATATCGATTTTCCTTCCCATTGTGGAAAAAGTGCCAATTCATAGTATGTTTAGACCATTGCTTTATATTCTTCATTAAATGCAACTTCTTATGGTAATATTCTTAAAGTGAGTGAAATGGGGAATGAAAATTAATGTAATGTATTGTTAGTTATGAAAAGTTGGTGTTCAATTTTATTGGAAATTTTTGAATTAGTGAACATGGAGGTAAAATGGGAATATATGTATTTTCAATATATATCCTTGTAGGCTTATAAAAAGCATTAAGTGTTGGTATTTGTTGGATGCAAACTTTAATTATACATTTGATCAATATCTAGATTTAATACATTTAGTAATGTATAGATAAATAAATTAAACATGAAAGTATGTGGCATTCATTGTTAGTCGAAACATATTATTTAGAGAAAAACCAATTGAAATATAACAATGAAAAGAAATTAGATAGAACCAAAATTGGAAAATAACAAGAATAAACAAACCTTTATTGATATTCAAAACTAAATGCAATGTTCACTTGCCTCTTTGAGGGGGAAACCTTCAACATGAGCAGATCTCCAAATACATAATATTCACTTAGCAACCAATTACATAGCTTCTACTATTATTTATTGTTTCTAATTAACCAAAAATATAACCACCTAATGGACCTCCATTAATAAGGCATCATCCACTAACTAGTGGACCTTCTTTAATGATGCCACTTACATAAATGATTGATTTCACACGTTCTACCTCATGAGAACTTATTTAATAAAGATGGATGTAACATTCCTTAGCCCAGTTGAGGACCATTATGTGTGAAATACTCATAAAAAATAAATTTTCTACTAACTATTTTCTTGTAACTTATCAAATACGAATTACAACTAGATTTAACTATTGTCTACTACCATTTATTAAGTGCATCTACAACATTCTAAAATAGACATGAAATGAAACTAATAACTCATTGAAGAAACATATAAAACGATCTCATACAAAAATTTCATGCACAACAATTAAAACTCATAATGAAAGACATAAAACAAATAAAACACTTAGCTTTTAATTTAGTTGTGCAACCAACTTCTTGGGTGTAACAAACCAAACCCCCTAAGTGCCCTTTTAAGGGCCGGGGTATTAAATTTCACTTTTTCTCAATCATCTCAATACCTCTTCTCGAGGGCACCATTCTCTTCCACTCATTAAAATATTTCCAATGACAGTCACTATGCTCCAAACCAAGCTCTGGATAAAAAGTTATGGCTTTCCAAAGTTATTGAGCCTCCATTGGTCCAAGGCCACCTTATTTCCACGTGGCATCCATGCGGTCTCTTAATACTCGTGAAATCTGATGTGGCATCTTCCACTAGGCACATTAGGTTCATGCGCCAAATCCCTTGGCCTATCTTCATCGTCATCATCGGGGTTTTACTCCCACAGAGCCTCAAACACCCCAACACTAAAAGTTTCGATGAAGATCCTATATCGAGATTGTGCCAGATCCAGACGTCCTTGGGATGAGAATACTATGTCTCTAATTGCATCAGTGATCCCAACTAACTTGGGGGTGATCATCAACACCCCAACCAAAATTTTTGATGACAATCCATTAATCGGACCCATCCTAGATCCGAGAGTCCTCGTGTTGATTTTCCAACGACCCTAAGTGATTTGATGACTCTAACTTGTGCAATAGTTCATTCTCCTCCCATATTATGTTTCTCAATCTAACGGTCGAGATCGAATCTCCACCCTATGTCGACCAACAATCCATATATTTCTTCCTTTCGTTTTTGGCGACATTTCATAGCAGCGCCTATTAGGTCCCCCCCTTGAACCCCAATAATATTGTGCCTGAATCAACGGTTCATATCCAGTAGTCCTCATATCCAATGGTTAAATAAATAAAATAAAGGACCATAGGACCTTCTTGTCTAATGGGACCCACCTTGCCTCGTCAACCAGTTACATAGTGACATTAGTCACCACTTGGAAACGTTAGATGCCATGTTGTCACCCACACATCATTGTGACACCCTGAGTCACCTTGACACATGGAATAATCTCTATTGGACACGTGGCACTCTTGGCACTTGACATGTGCCATTCGTCTTCCCATGGATTCTCACCTATAGGTTCCAAGTCATCATGACACATGGTACAACCCTTGCTTGACATGTGGCACCATCCATGTCACCCTCTTAATCCCTTTTGTAGGAGATCAATAGTCTAGATCTCCTTTGAGATTTCCTCCGACATGACAGATCAACGACCTAGATCTCCTCTCGGAGTTCCTCCGTTCATGGAAAATCAACGGTCTACATTGGCTCTGAAGCTCTATTGTCAGAGTGTTTCTACTTTGGCCTCGAGAGAAACTTAAACCATCAAACTCAGAGGATGTTCGCCACCTAGTATCTGAGGCCACCATGTACCTTCCACCTAGGAATATGTTTCCATGTGTATCGGTCGCTTAGTATGACACATGGCACATTCGTACCGAAAGGAATCTGCGTCAAAAGGGACAAAACTCCATGACACATGGCACAATATTTACTTGACACATGGCACCACCCATGTCGTTACACGTGGTTTTATGTGGGTCTACAAGTCATCACGGAGTATCTATTTCAATCTTCCAAGTCTTGACACATGCCCCAATCATGTTGGTTGGGGTGACGCCATCCCCTTGTCACTACTCGCCAAAGAACATGATAGGCCCTTATGGAGGATCAAAGGCTAAGATTTAATCTAACCCTGGCTCTGATCAACGGTCTAATCTTCCCTCGGATCCTCTTCTTCATAGCTCATCTCCGTGATTTACTCTGAATGGAACCCCATGATAAACAACTAAGATCAAATATTTCTCAGGTCTTGATCAATAATATAGATCTTTCCTCAGACTCCCTCCTTCGGAGTGCATTTCCTCTGGGACTGCAACTTACTCCAAAAAATACCCTGTGATAAATGGATAGGATCTATTCGCTATGCTAATCCAACGGCTGTGATTCCTTCAGGATAAAAACATGGGTTTTCAACATATTATCAGTTTGGATATGGACTTATCCATTCAAAAAATTATTCTAAGTCTTTTCTAAGGTCTTACCCAACCTTTAAAAGCTCTCCTCTTGCTCTAGAAAATTACTAAGGCACTCCTACTTCACCACTTTAGGTGGAGATTCGTGTCCTATGAAATTCCTATACCAGGACAAGAGATTCCATGAAAGAGTTAAGACTCTTTGAATCTTGTTATCCTCTACCGTAGGGATAACTAAGGAGATCATGTCTTGAGGCCCACAGGTCAAAGACATGGAGTGTCGAGAGCCGGATGACATGATCATGTCCCCAGAGGGCCCCTCTCTTCTTCAATGCAACCTATTTATCAGCAGCAGCAGTATCCATCCCACCAGCCTGGTCCTGAAGTAGCATCAAGTATTTCTCCATGAGGTAATGAGTCCGGGTATCATGGTATGTGTCACTCTGATTATTGAAGCACTTGAATATGTTGCATTGAATTCTCCTTCATAACGTTTTCTTGGAAATTATGCTCTTTGACTTTTTCATACCTGGAAGGGTGACATGGTTCCCTAGTAAGTTGATCTCCCTTTAGGATGGGTTGCCACTGGGTGGGACTGTGAAAGCCCATCATTCATTCCCTCCATACTTACCACTTTCCATCTTTATTCCTCTCATCTCCCCCTACCTTTGTTCGGGCATTGAGATTTTCCACACTAGGAAGGGTTTTACCTTGCCTTGTGGGAAGAAGGGGCTAAAGGCCCAGAGGGTAAAATTAGCTGGAAAGAGTTAAAATCCAAAGAAGGAGCCTTTGATATGCTTCTCCCAGGGATTCCCAAGAAATCTGTAAAAGGATTCTCGGTAAGAAAAGGGAACCTATAAGATAATAACACTCAAATTATTAGTTAGTGGATGGGAGGTCTCATCATGAGCCGACCTATTATGATCATGGGCATGTAGCGATATGACACTACCATCTATCTGGTCACCAAACCAGGGTAGTCTCTCTTGGTGGAATAGACAAGAGAAAGGGGGTATCATCACAAGCTATCCTTCTCATCTTCGTGAAATGCTTGTGGATAACATTGTCACCTCTAGTCACCAAGCCAGGACAATGTCCTTCAACTTTTCCCTTGAAGAAATGAAGCTAAGAATAAAAGGAAATGAATGGGCTAGGAAACAATGGCATCCATGACAAGGTGCAATTCTCCCTCTACAAAGGAACCCACAGGTAAGACTTACATTTACCTGTTATCACTACACCCCATGCCCAAACACTTACCCAACATCACCTCATACACTTTCATGACCTATATTGGTTCTCACCTGGGAAGCACCCCAAATTCAAGAGGATTATCCAAATAGGACACCCTGAGACCCTCTCCAAACTCGACTTGTTAAATTTCATAACGTCTTTGAGCATTTGTTTGGGTAAAGGGGGGTTTGATGCACATGTTTGGGTAATTTGATTATTGTATGTTATTTACATGTTACAATCTTTGTGACTTATGAACCCCTGGAGGGCGAACTTCTTGTTGTTGAAAGACCTTGCTCGGTGGACAAGTACAGATGGGGGAATGATTATCTCATACCTTCATGGGGTTGAAATCCCATATATGGTTGTTGTGACCCCAACCCGGGGAAAGAATACATCATAGATTTTCACCAGGAATAAAGAAGGACATTTCCCTTGAGACACTCTAGCATACCTAGACCCAGGGGGATATTTCTCCTCCACCTAGACACTAACCTTTGAGAGCCCTTGAAATCACCATTATGACCCTCAACATCACCCAAAGCTAGGGTTTGCATATTGAGGGAAGTTGTGAGCTAGTCGGCACGTGTGGGCATCATCCAGGGCCTTTGGAGGCAAAACGTTCTACATATGGATCTCAACGTTTCACTTTAAGGGCTCAACATCACCCTAGAAGGGCATGATGTCACCCTTGGAGATGATTTTAGGGGTTAATTATTTTTTTTATGTAAAAAAACTGGATTTTTGATGTAATTTGGCTAGGTCGGCCTTGTATTGACCTAAAATTAATTAAAGGTCATCAGTATTGTATAAATAGAGAGAAAGTACTCTCATTTTTCATCATCACTCATCACACACTTAGTGTGGAATGAAATTTGTGCCCTCTTTAAGGGCTATTGGCCGAAATAATTAGTGTGCAACTTCTTGGAGAGGCATATTTTGGTGTATCTTGTCTATTTTTCATCGTGGAAGATCTTCAACTAGGGTTTGGATTGATTATTCTTGGTGAAGTAAGTAGACAATATGAATTTTTTTTATGTAAATGAATGCTTGTGGCAAATGTTTCTTGTTTCATGTTAAAGATTATGAAATTGCTTGCTTAAACCCTAGGAGAGAAACATAAGTTACTTCTTTCTCTCTATAGTTTTCTACTTTTCTAAATTTCTCAAGTACACTTTGTTTAGAAGTGGTTACTAGAGCACTAGAATGATAACACTCTAGTAGTTTCACTCTAATTTCCTATTGCATGCATTATTTTAATATTCTAAGGACGGAAGATTGGCTAGGGCCTAAGGTTCCTTACTCCCTAGAAAATTTGTCTTTAGGATTTGGATGCTTGAGGCCTTAGAGTGCCAACACCTCCTCCATCCATCCCTTCTCCTTTGACAAGTATTATCATTGCTACTTTTCTCCAAGTTTTTTTGTTGCTATTATTGACTCCATAAACCCTAAAAGGCACTAGTCTACTCACTATAGTGAATGATTGATCAAACAAACACTCAAACACTTTTCCTCGAAGATTTTGATAACTTTTACTAACCCTAAAATAGACTAATCCCTTAGATAACTTGTTGTTGTTTCAAATCATTGCTACAACCATCTAATTGCATAAAATTCTCCACAAAAGTGACATTTAATGCTAGCTAGACATTTCCAAATGTTCTTGCGACAATTAATTATCATTTTGCCTAGTTAAAGCAACATTTTCTTGTCTTTTTCAAGCAATTTCAAGGCATATTTGTTGTGGATGTTACAATATACTAATTGTCATTGTAAATTGTTACATTTATGCAACCTTATATCAGCTAGACTATTTTTTGAAGGTTCATGGTCTTAAGAAGCACTAACATCATATTTTTGTACTTGAAAGTTGTCATATTTTCTATGTTGTCTTGTACTAGGTAGGTACACTCCATTTTACCATTGCTTCATCCCTCAAATACCTTACTAACCTTTCTATTTGAGTGACTAGTGAGAGGGGGATTTTCTTTCACCTTTTCCTTAGTCTTATTAGCCCTTCAGGTCACTGGGGATGTCTCCCCTGGGGTAACTTTGATATACTCCTAAACAGAAAGGGTTTTCCTATTAAGTTGTTAGTGATAGGTCATCCCTTGTTACGCCAATCTTGCATCACTTGCCTTGGGCTTTGGGAAAGTACAGATTGTGAGATAACATTTTTGTCATCGTTGTCGAGGAACATTGACTCAATTTTCCTCAAACGACACTTTTTCGGTAAGCCTTTACCCAAAGCCTTTACTTCACGAAGCTTACCTGGAAAATCCACTGAGAGTGATTCCCTATTTTCCATTTGATGATCCCTAGAAGGATTATCTGGCGACTCCACTAATAACAAATCCAATCATGGCTTTTCAATGGGACCTGGGTAATTTTAAACCCTTGGATATGAGTAAAATACCAAGGTATCCTCGATGAATGCCTCCAAGGTATGTATAATGGCTCCCTAAATTCATTGGTAGTGATGAAGAGAATTTTGAGAACCATATGTGTGACTTTTATGCTTTCTTTCAACTCCACCCTATCAGTGATGACATTGAAGACCTAACAATGGAACTTTTCTCTACTACTCTTCATGATAATGTTAGGAGATGGTATGATAGCGTCCCTGATGCTAGTATTACATCCATGGACCAATTACAAGAGGTCTTCCTCAAGAGATGGAATCCTTTGGTTTTGATAAATAAACTTAATTACATAAAGAAGAAAGAGAATGAAACTATTAGGGAATTTCATGATAAATTTGAGAGGCTAATAAAACAAATCCCAGCAATACATCACCGGTCAAACAACTTTCTTCTCTTTCTTTTCACCAAATCGTTTACAGGAAAAATAGGTTTCCTTATCATAGATAAAGATCCTAGAACAATCCAAGAATCTTATGACATGGCCATGGAAGTCGAAGCCAACATATCCTCATTCAAGGAAGAACAATCCTTTGTTCCAAAAGTAAATATTGGTGAGCCCAAAAATACCCCATATATTCCAAAGAGAATACCCTCCCTTGAGACCTCTGTTGAAGAAACATTGAAAGGTTTGGAGCAAGAGATCGATCAAAATGAGGTTGAGGAGAGGGATCTTGATGAAGGTTATCAATCCCATGGGAAAGAACAAGAATTTACTCATGCTTCTAGCAAGGACAATGAGGACCTGGTTGAAGAGTGAGAGCTTGAAGATATTAAACATGATGATGAAGTATTAATGTGTGCTCCTCCCTCCGATGAAGATATCCCAAATCCTTTTCCTCCTACACAAGAAGAAGAGGATGAGGTTAGTCACTTTCATTTTCAGCTTTTTGATGATACCTTATTTTGTGATTCAGAAGGTGAAGAAGAAAGGGTACCCTTGGATGAGCTACACCCTCCATATTATGAAGTTGAAAGGGAAATTCATGAGGACGGGGCATTGATGCTTACTCCTCCATTTGATGAATTTATCCAAATATTCGACACTCTTGCATAGGAAGAAGTGAATACAGTGATTTGTTTCCCTTTCCAATATTTTGATGATGCCTTATTTTGTTTTTTGGAAAGCAAAGAAGTGTTAGAGGAGCCTTTGGATGCTTTAATCCCTTCGTGTTATGATAAAGGTAATGACATGGTTGATAATATTGATGACTTCATACATGTTTGGAAACATAAATGGGATCTGATTGGGTATGATGGGGATCCCATTTACGACATTGAGGGTCATTTCCAAATGTTTCATTTACAACTATCATATGAAGTTACTACTAATTTTGATATTTGGAAACAAGGAGATGATGTAGTTACATATGTTTTCCAAGCAACCAAGGATGACCTAGTTCTATGTTCTCATGATGATTTTAGGTCATACCTTGAGGATTTTGATGAGTATTTCCTTGAGAACTTGGATTTATTCTATGAATAATACTATCAACCACCATTGTGTTCAAATCTCAATAAGAGTAAGGACGTTTCTTACGTAAATTAGGATACTCGTGACAAGGTTTTCCATCTCCCTATGACTACTTTACCTCACTATGTCACTAAGGGTGTAGTTGGGAAACATGTCCCTCATCTTGAGTTTTCTTTGGGGAAAATCCTTATTTTAGAATTCAAGGGTAGGTTGAATACCTTAAGAATAAGTTTTTTATCTCAACCTTTCAACTTTCCCTTAAGAAAATGTCAATCATCCTCTAGATTCTTGCTAGTCCCTTCCCAGACCTCATGATGTGATGACGTCCAAGGTAGTCAACCTTCAGACTCTTTGATTCCATCCTTTGAAACTTTGAGTTTTCACGATCCCTTTCTGAAATGGATTGAGAACTTTCCTAGAAGTGTAACTTGGCATAATTTTGTCCCTCCCTCCCGCCTCCATGAGCTAGACTTTACGACTTCCTATGATATGATGCATGTTATAACTCATGTTGTTTTTGTGCTTGACTTGTCATTGTTTTGGTTTATGATTAATTACAGAGGCAAGTATTTTGAGTTATTTCTAGGATGGTTTCACTGGTTATATGACTACACCTAGCATTCAACAAATAGGTAAGTAGAATTAGGTAGGCATTTTGCATCCATTGTATATACCATTGCATTTCATATTAGTATAGTTGTAGTTTCATTTTCATATTGTATTCTTCAATTATGTATATATGTATGTTCGTGATCATATGTTATATTAGAGATTCTCTTTTTCTTTTTATTTCATATATGAACAAGGGGTGATAACACCACCCTAAGGATTATTGATACATGTTTTTGAGATTTAGCAGGCACGGGTCATACCAGAGATGTTGAAGTTTGCATGCACTTTACGGTGAGAAATTGTCCCCGATTTGGAGCTAGATGGTATCTCCTACCTTAGGGATGACTAAGGATATCATGTCTCGAGGCCCATAGGTCCTAGACATGGAGTGTTGAGAGTCAGATGATTTGAGCATGGCCCCAGAGGGCCCCTCTTTTCTTTAGTGCCGCCTAGTTATAAACACCAGTAGTATCCATCCCACCAACCTCGTCCTGAAGTAGAAACAAGTCTTGATCCATGAGGTAATGATTCTGGGTATCATGGTATGTGTCACTCTAATTATTGAAGAACTTTAATATGTTGCATTGAATTTTCCTTCATAACGTTTTCTTGGAAATTATGTTCTTTGACTTGTTCATACCTGGAAGGGTGACATGGTGCCCTAGTAAGTTGATATCCCTTTAGGATGGGTTTCCATTGGGTGGGATTGTGAAAGGTCATCGTTTGTTCCCTCCATAATTACCACTTTCCATCTTTATTCTCTCATCTCCACCTACCTTTGTTCGGGCATTGGGATTTTCCACACTAGGAAGGGTTCTACCTTGCCTTGTGGGAAGAAGGGGCTAAAGGCCCAGAGGGTGAAAGTAGTTGGCAAGAGTTAAAATCAAAAGAAGGAACATTTGAGATGCTTCGCCCAAGGATTCTCGAGAAAGAAGTAAAAGGCTTCTCAGTAAGAAAAGGGAACCTATAAGATAATAACACTCAAAGTATTAGTTGGTGGATGGGAGGCCTCATCAGGAGCTGACCTATTATGACCATGGGCATGTAGTGGTATGACACTACCATCTATCTGGTCACCAAACTAAGGTAGTTCCTCTTCGCAACATATCCAAGAGAAAGGGGGTCTCATCAAGATCCAACCTTCTCATCTCTATGAAATGTTTGTGGATAACGCTGACACCTCTGGTCACCAAGCCAGGACAGTGTCCCTCAACTTTTCTCTTGAAGAAATGAAGCTAAGAATAAAAGGAAATGAATGGGATAGGAAACAATGGCATCCATGACAAGGTCCATATCGCCCTCTACAAAGGTGCCCACAGGCAAGACTTACATTTCCCTGTTATCACTGCACCCCATGCCCAAAAACTTGCCCCAAATCACCTCATAAAATTGCATGACCTAGATTGGTTCTCACCTAGGAAGCACGCCAAAATTATGGAGGATTATCCCAATAGGACACCCTGAGAACCTCTCCAAACTTGACTTGTTAAATTGCATAATGTTTTTGAGCATTTGTCTGGGTAAAGGGGGGTTTGATGCACATGTTTGGGTAATTTGATTATTGGATGTGATTTACATGTTATGTTCCATGTGACTTATGAAACCTGGGAGGGTGTACTTCTTGTTGATGTAGGACCTTTCTCGGTGGATAGGTACACATGGTGGAATGCCTAGCTCAGACCTTCATGGGGATGAAATCCCACATATGGATGTTGTGACTCCAACTAGGGGAAAGAACACATCAATATTTTCACCAGGAAGAAAGAAGGATGTTTCCCTTTAGACACTCTAACAGAACTAGACCCAGGGGAATCTTTCTCCTCCACCTGGACATTGACCTTTGAGAGTCGATGGCATCACCATTATGACCCTGAACGTCACCCAGAGCTAGGGTTTGCATATTGAGGCCAGTTGTGAGCTAGTTGGCATTTGTGGGCATCATCTAGGACCTTTGGAGGCAAAACATTCTACATATGGAGCTCAATGTTCCATTGTAAGGGCTCAACGTCACCCTAGAAGGGAATGATGTCACCCTTGGAGATTATTTTAGGGGTTAATTATTTTATTTATGTAAAAAAAATGTATTTTTTATGTAATTTGGTCAGGTTGGCCTTTTATTGACTGAAAATTAATTAAAGCTCATTAATATTGTATAAATAGAGAGAAATTGATCTCATTTTTCATCATCACTCATCACACACTTAGTGTGATCTGAAATTTGTGCCCTCTTTCAGGGCTATTAGCTTAAATAATTAGTGTCCAACTTCTTGGAGAGGCATATTTTGGTGTATCTTGGCTATTTTTTATGGTGGAATATCTTCAACTAGAGTT
This sequence comes from Picea sitchensis, assembly GCA_010110895.2. NCBI lineage: Eukaryota > Viridiplantae > Streptophyta > Pinopsida > Pinales > Pinaceae > Picea > Picea sitchensis. The sequence goes on along the minus strand of SNQJ01S0152143.1, from coordinate 4,733 downwards.
TGGCTTGATTATTCTTGGTGAAGTAAGTAGAAAATCTGCAATTTGTTTATGTAAATGAATGCTTGTGGTAAATTTTGCTTGTTTCATGTTAAAGATTATGAAATTGCTTGCTTAAAACCTAGGAGAGAAAAATAAGTTACTTCTTTCTCTCTATAGTTTTATACTTGTCTAAATTTCTCAAGTACACTNTTTATGTAAATGAATGCTTGTGGTAAATTTTGCTTGTTTCATGTTAAAGATTATGAAATTGCTTGCTTAAAACCTAGGAGAGAAAAATAAGTTACTTCTTTCTCTCTATAGTTTTATACTTGTCTAAATTTCTCAAGTACACTTTGTTTAGAAGTGGCTACTAGAGCACTAGAGTGCTATAAATCTAGTAGTTTCACTCTAATTTCTTATTACTTGCATTATTTTAGTAGTCTAAGGAATGAAGATTCACTAGGGCCTAAGGTTCCTTACTCCCTAGAAACATTTTGTTTAGGATTTGGATGCTTGAGGCCTTGGAGAGCCAACACCTCCTCCATCCATCCCTTCTCCTTTGAAAAGTATTATCATTTCTACTTTTCTCCAAGTTTTTCCATTGCTATTATTAACTCTATAAACCCTAAAAGGCACTAGTCTACTCACTATAGTGAATGATTGATCAAACAAACATTCAAACCTTTTTCCTTGAAGATTTTTCTAACTTTTACTAACCATAAACTAGACTAATCCCTTAGCTATCTTGTTGTTGTTGAAAATCATTGCTACATCCAAATAACTGCAAAAACTTCTCCGCAAAAGTGACATTTAATGCTAGCTAGACATTGGCAAATTTGCTTGCGACAATTAATTATCATTTTGCCTAGTTAAAGCTACATTTTCTTCTATTTTTCAAGCAATTTCAAGGCATATTTGTTGTGGTTGTTACAAAATACTAATTGTTTTTGTAAACTTTTACATTGTTGCAACCTTATATTAGCTAGACTATTTTGTGAAGTTTCATGGTCTTAAGAAGCACTAACATCATATTTTTGTACTTGAAAGCTGTCATATTTTCTTTGTTGTCTTGTTTTGGGTAGGTACACTCCATTTTACCGTTTCTTCATCCCTTAAAGACCTTAAGAACCTTTCGAATTGAGTGACCAGTGAAAGGGGGATTTTCTTTCACCTTTTCCTTAGTCTTATTATCCCTTTAGGTCACTGGGGACATCTCCCCTGGGGTAACTTTGATATATTCCTAAACAGAAAGGGGTTTCCATAGGTCACCCCTTATTATGCCAATCTTGTATCCCTTGCCTTGGGCTTTGGGAAAGTAGATATTGTGTGATAACAAATCCCACAAAGGCCTTTCTTAGGCACTGAGACCCTCCCATGCCTATCTTAGGACACGTTGTCCATTACTCCTAGGTGTATTGTAAATTCTTAGTATATAAGCCTATTTATGTTTCATAGGTATCGCATTATAGCAATACTTTGCTACACTCCTAGGAGGCACAAACATATCGATATATCTAAAGTTATATTCACAAGAGGAAATCGATTGTATTGTTCTTTAATCCATTAAGATAACACGCAAGGTCCTCCTGCTTATACATGCAATACCCATGCAATTCAATTTAGACATATTATTATACGAGTATAATGACTTCCATTAGAACAATATCAACATCATTGACTAGGTATACATGATTGCAGATAATCATAGGCATCCAACCATACCATTAATTTTATTACACAGAGTATATGAGATACGTATATGTTCATAAGATGTAGCCAACCAACTGACTATGGGTGTTCTCCTTTCCACCTTACCATAGCCCCTGCATGCTTTGTCACTTTGGCTGCAGACCACCCTTGTGCCAAGCCATGATACCATCAGGGAATTCTTTGTTCTTACTCACACATTCTTTTGCAGTGACTCTATTTTCCCTGAAGCACCAAAACACATCCCTTCTCTTCTCCAAACTTGAAACTCTCTCTATTTTCCCTTGTTCCTTCTTCTCGTGCATGCCCCACACAAGAAATTTATCGACATGTCCTCTTCCTTCCACCAAAAGGAACTTCGTGGGTCAATCCTAGGATGTATAATTGATACTATGTTGTACCTTTAGTTGTCATCCTCTGTTGTCCTAGCTATACTTCCCATATATACATTCATTGAGGGTGGTTTGTTGTTCAACTACCAACCCCTTCCCATTAACTATTTGGATTCAACTAGAAGTTAGAGGAAATATGATCATTTCCTTCACATTATTCACCAAGGTGGCTTGAGGTATTTACATATGAACTCCCTTCCTTCCCCTTGACAATCCCTCCCATGGCATCATGTCCAGTACTCAAGGATTCACCCCCAAAGTCTGTTGTTGGCATTTTCGATTGATCATTAATACATTTACATTGTTTACATTCCATAGCATGGAAATCATTAATTACAATTAATTACATATAATCGAAGGTTTGGAGAGGGGGTGTTACAATCCCCTCCCCCTTCAAAGGAACACCATCCTCAATGTTCTTTTCTCATTAACACCTACCATGCCTTATCTTTCAACTTTTTTTAGCAATGTCTTCCTTTTCTTGGTCTGGTCCTTTCCCAGACTCTTGGCCTTTGTCACATGTTTATCAATGTGGTTGATGGATCTGCATCCATATGGATTTCATGTTTACTCGGCTCACTATTTTCCTTTTCATACCCATTGTGTTCATGATCCCAGACAATAGATGACAAAATTTTAAAGTCTCCACCGATTATTTCACATGAGCTATCAAAATATCCTCTTCCTTGCGGTCACTCACCTTCCGGGCTCAGGCTTAGGCATCCTCTTCTCTGCTATACAGTCCCTTGGGCGATCCATCTTTTCTTCACAGGATTTCTCTCACAAGAAGAGTTTCAGATACTTTGTCGAGTCTTACAGTAGAAGCATCCCCCGAGATTTCTCTGCTAAGGCATCCCTCTAGATTTGTCTATCAAAAGCATCCCTTCAGCCCATGTTACCACAACACAACATTCTTATGGAGATCATGACTTATCACAAAGTTTTGTTTTCACAACAATGGCCCTCTTCCATGCTTTCTTATTTGATAGCCACCACCTATCCTCCTTGGACATATATTTTCATCTCACATGTGTTCATATGTATATGAGAATTTGTGAGATACCATTACCAATCTTCAATCAAATTTAAAATCTATTACCTACAGTTTTTTAAATCCACATTTTCATTTCATTTCAAATATGTTCCATATTGGAACTAGAGTTAACAAGCATGAGATTTCCTTCTCATAATAGTTTGGCTCTTTACAACCAACAAGCATTGGTCTTCCTCATGGGCTTACAGTATTGCCATTTCCAAGACCCTCCTTCCTGCAATTCAATATTTACACGTCCAAATGAACGGTTAGTTTCTCATGCATATACACTTTAATTGCACACTTATAGTGGTTTCCAAACAATTTCAAAATTGTTCACATTAGCAATTAAATCATTTTATCTTATTCGTTAACATAAAGTGAAAAGGAAGTCACCATTCCTTATACATGCACCATTTCAACACACCAATCCTTTTCAAATTGCAATCAATCATTATATAGATTTTATTTAATGTGCCAATGTCCATGGTCACATTCCTACACACAATTCACCCTCGCATTGATTTCTGATTATCACCTTCCATTTACGCACTTTTCCATGGTGTGTTGGGTTTCATCCAACCCCTCACCACATGGATTCTCTATCCACATTCATTATTGCAGCATGATTGTTCCTCTTTCTTGGAGTTGATCATAGTCTCATATCATTACTCATGAAATTAAAAGGTTTGCATGAATACCCTTAAGCATTATTTCTTTACTAGTAACTAGGGTTCCAACACTCATGGCCACCCAATAATTTTTTTTTCCATGGTTACATTACATTAAATCATTGGAAGGTCTTTCTTCCATAATGGGAAATCCATTACTTACCTTCTCATGCATCTCCCAAATGCAATCCAATCACCATGTTGTTTATGGGCACTTTTTATTCCCAATCATTCCTGGTTGGTCAATGCATTCATGGCACTTCATTCATGAATTTTCTTGCAAGGACCTTAATTCGTTCATGGCTACCAAAGATTGTTCTCTCTATCCTTCATGATCCTCTTTGTGAATTATACCCTGCTTAGGTATCAATGGCATACCACAACCACTCAAAATTATTATTAATATTATTATTATTATTATTATTATTATTATTATTATTATTAATATTATTATTATTATTATTATTATTATTATTATTAATATTATTATTATTATTATTATTTCATATTATTAAAATAATAAAATAGTTCAGAAGGGATTCTTTCCCAATCCTTTCATATATTCTACCACATAGGTATGAACACTTTTATACCTGTTTTTGGTTGATATCCCCTTCTTTAACATTACCTCATCAATGGTGCTTCATGGGAACTCTCATGGTCCCTTTCATTGTTCTCTTTTATCATCAACCCTCTTACATTTAACCTCTACTTGAGGTTATCCACCATTGGTGGTTGTCCTTCTTCAACATCTCCAATAGTGTTAAGAACCAAATATCAATATAGCATAGAAAAACCTCAGAAAAAGTACTCAACACTTGAAAAAGAGATAATTTCATATAATAATCCTCTTCGAGGGGGCAACCTCCTTTTACCCCACTTAAATGTTCAAGTACCAGATGATTCAAAATGAAAATGTATCATTGGTATATATAGGAGACTAGGAGGTAT
>SNQJ01S0152142.1:11186-23398 GCA_010110895.2 Picea sitchensis | reverse complement strand
TCCACGTTAAGCATTTTTCTGTCTAGGGTTAAGGTCAAGCTCTAGAGGTCGATCTACTTGTCCGCAGGCAGATTTTCCTACAACAGCAACACTTAGTAAGGTGCATACGACACTTGGTAAAGTGCATGAAACACTTAGTAAGTGGCATAGGACACTTACGACACTTAAGTGTGACATTTGGTGGTGCAACATTTAGGTGTGTAACAGATGCCCCCTAAAGTGTGAGGTCAAAGGAGAAACTGATGGTCAAAACACTTTAATAAAATATCAATGTAGGGGAGCTATAGTAGGAGAGCTTCGTAAGATACAAACAAACATCAAAAAATATATATGCATCATCCCTGAGGCAGACATACCTATGCTCGGAATAAAATGACTCAAAGCATGGCCCCCAACCAATACACTGTGGATCCATGAAAATACTAACTAAGTGTATGGCCACCAAAGATACAATGTGGATTCATACCTCCATGAAATCATTTGATCATAAGAATACATAGTGGAGTTATGATATGACAAAAACATAGCCATGAACCAATACAAAGTGGATCTATGTGACAACATATACATCAGTGAGATTTCCAATATGATGGTTATATTGGAATCTACTATATACTCAAATGATCTCCAACAGAGCCTAGGAAAAGAATATAACAGAGTGAGCACTCAACCGAGGGTCTTCATAATGATCCCAAAATAGTATGAATATATCCATGTGAATAGATGTCTTGATGTCAAACATGGTAGAAATCACTTTGTTATCAATCATTAGTGTATATCATTAACAAGTGCGAGGGAAATCACCAATGATGACAATGACTCCCAAGTTACTCTAGTACATTCTAGCGAATGTGAATAAATGATATGAATTCAAACATTCATGGAATCATTTGATCAAAGGCCAATGATGTAAACCTATTGTCGAAAGTGAGGAGACTTTCCATTGAGGCATGCAGGTTCCAAGGTACTAACTAGTTTCTAATCCTACTTCCCAGATAATGTGTTTGTGTCGATAAGAAAAGACTCATCAAGGAGGGCCATGATGTTTCCCCCATCATCAACATGAAACTGACACAAGTAAGTGATGTAAGATGATAGATCAAATGAGTATGGACTAAAACGAGGATGAAAGTTGGTAATACCGTAGAGTGGTTGGTTAAGAGTGAAACTTCCCTTGAACATTGTGGTGCACGACAAATAACTTGGCAACATTGACTCGATGAGGGATATATCAAAACATAGTGCAGTGATAACTGAGGCACTCTTCGGGTGATATGAAGGAGTATGAAATCTCATAGGATTGGTATGACTTAGAGACAAGAATATTACCCAACTGTGAGACAAGACGCAAACAGGTGTCATGTTCAAGGGAGACAATGAACACCTCCATGAATGGTGAGAACCTCTTTTTTTTAACGAGCTTGAGGAGGATAACGGAAGCTCAATATAGCTCATCTTTGATGAGTCCCTCATCACATGTTTAATGAACATGAAGAAAGAGGGGTTCGGTCCCATATGGGTCCTTCGATGCATAATTTTATGAGCCCAAAGAAGGAAAGATCGGTGGTCTTTTTATGTTTAGAGAATTTGAAAATATCTTAAAGACAACTTCAAGGGTGTTTCTTTTTGTAAATTTAGTCCCCCAAGCCCAAAAAAGTGTAAAAAAATACAAGGGAGACCATTCTAGTCATGATTGACTAGAGTATACATTTTTTGTAGTTAGTCTTACGAGGCTGAAAAAGGGGTAAACTACCACTCGAAAGACAAATCTTTGTGGTTTAACGAGCTCAAGGAACAATGAAGTATGCTCATAGTCTGCTTCATTTCTTAACAAGCTTGAAACAGAAAATGAAATTGTGCTTGAGGTTGGTTTCATTTTTTAACGATCTTGAAACCGAACATGAACTTTTATAGGGGTGTTGGCTTCATTTTTTAACGATCTTCAAACAGAGAACRAAATTGTTCTCGGGGTTGGTTTCATTTTTTAACGAGATGGAAACTAAAAATGAACTTTGATCAGTATAATACCCATGAATGGGCTTCTTCCCAACATGATRTCCAGAGGTTGGTACGTTGATCGATACCTATTGGTGGGTTTTCTCCCAACATGATGTCCATAGGTTGGTACTTTTCCCCCAACATCATCATAAGAAGATGGTGTCTTAGCTCCAGTATGATGTCTAAAGACTGGAGAGATTCCCCCCAAGCTTCAGTTTGTTCATCAACTCTTCTTTTGCACTCACTTAGACTCTCGATTACTAATAGGAATAGGTTCACCAGAGAGGGAGGAAGAAAGAGGATCAACTGATATAGGTGGAGGAAGGGAAGGTTTAGGTACCAGATCTTGTGGAATATGGGACTCTACTGGACTAAGTGACATGATTTCACCTAGTGTTTCAATTGCAGATGGGTTAGGCACTACCCAAGGATCATTGCACCGTAGTCATAACCATGTTTAACATGGAAACCTAATGTGTAGAATAAAGGGGAGGTAAGGAAAAAAATTCCATGAGTGAGGAATCCTTGATGAGACATACCCCCACATTTTGTACTCAATATTAGAATGTCCCAAGAAAAGGATATTATTCGTTGAGTGGTTATTGATATCTGGCGTGTAATAGTCAAGTTGGTCAACAGTCACAATTTTCCCTTGATGGGGAAATTGAAAAAGGTGAAATATTGAAGATGCAATGGCAATCATTGCATAAAACTAGCTACATCCAAGCAACAAATTATAATCCATGGGTGCATCAACCACTTCAATATCAATAGAAATGGTTTTTCCCTTCAATTCTATGAATGATTGCAAGAGTCTATAAGGTTGGAAACCATGTCCATAAAATGTTTTAAGGGTGGTAGGAGACTGGTTAAGTTTAGGAGAACCAATGGCTCTCCAGAAAGACAAAGACATGACACAAGTTTAGGAGAACCAATGGCTTCCCACGAACCGTAGTATGAATTTGAAACCCTAGGTGGTGGGAGAGCCTTGGTTTAAAATACTCCAGATTAAACATAATCATATTTGATGCCTATGAGCCCACTTCCTATGGGTCCACAAATTTGATGGCTAACAATAGGGTTCTATGTTTGTTATAGCAGATTTTGCCACACTCCATGCATATTTCTTTGATGGCCTTCCATTTCCCTCCACAGACTTCATTTCCTTTTTTTTGTCCACTCCAAAGATAAAAACAAATACACATTTTTATCCATATACGCGACCTACTAGTTATACATCTCGCGTATGTACGCGAGATGCTCCATTATAGCTCACGCACATTGGGTTTGGTGCTCAAAAAATGAAAAAATAATCGAGTTTCCATACCATGTCACGAGATCTATGATCCTTGACCTTCCATATACTGGAAATGCTCTGACTCGACCCTTCAATTCCATTTGGAGGCTATAAATTGAGCCATATCCAAGCCTTGAGGGATCATCATCATATTGAGAGAAAAGATACTCTAGAGAAATTTCACCTCAATTGAGTCTGCATCCCTTTGCCCTTGAAAGTCTGAACTTATTTTGTTCATCCCCCAAGCTCTTCCTATCTTGTGATGGAGAAATTCATTGACTCCTACTTATGAGATTTCCTTTGTGGAGGATTGAAGTGGTGGAGGCCCAACTAGAGGGACTTAGCTTCTCAGTTCTGATATGTGTGGTTACAGAAATTTTTCACCTATGTACTTATGTTGATTACATTAATAGAAATACTCTTTTCTCATCCATTTGATATCTCGCAAATATTTCTATTGCTTTCCATGGGAACATTTGTTATGTATGTTAATGTATTATACTAATTTATATGCTAACATTATATATCATTACCACATGATTGTGTATCTTGGTTGTTGAGGACAAGTTGCAGGTATAAAGCTTTGGGTCGTGTGCTCAACGGTGGTCTTCTTTGGACATCCAGACGAGGTAGGATTCTAGCCTTCTCTTGTTAGCATTTCATTTGTATAGTATACTTGAGATTATAGTTGATTGTTGGTTTTCGTTCTGTCTGTTGTGGTTTTCCCCTAGCCATAGAGAGTTTTTCCTCGTAACGAAATTGGTGACTATGCCAGGGAAATCTCCCTTTTTGGGGTATTGGGTGTTTTTCTCCTTTATTTGCTCTCTATTTGCCTGAGTTTCTCTGTTTATTCTTGCTTGACAGTCTGTATTTTTCCTTTTATCTAAATTTCTTGGCCTAACCCTTGCCTTGGCAGTGTCTTCTTTGACATACGTGAGTTTTCTTCCTTTACGATGCGTACATAAGCGAGCTATATTCCTTTAGGGCGCATATATACACGAGTTGTTCTCTAAATAGTCGCATCCACTATTTCCTAAGTCTTTTTGGATGATTTTAGTGACTTCTTAGTGAGTTTTTCTAGTTTCTAAGACTTTTTGGGTCCCTATTCTGACTATTAAGTACCTACAGAGTGATAGGAAGTTGCTTTATTGTTGAATTCTTGGATGAACTCTGTCCTTATTTTTGTTGTCCTTGCATTTTGGGGTCTAGGTAGTTACTTATTGGTGTCCTACCTTGCTTGTCTCTTGGTGCTTGTAGTAGGCTCTTTCTGAGAGGTTCTTTATTCAGTCCTTGCATTTTCATTCTATTATACTGAAAAATAAATAAATAAATAAAATAAAAATAAAAAATAAATAAAATAAAAATAAAAAATAAAAAAATAAAAAAAAAATTGCTTTCTTGCATTTTATTTATGACATTTTCACTTTTGGCTACTTTAAATTAGTTTTGGCATATTAGGAAAGATTGCACTTCATTTAAATTGTAGAGATTGCATCTTAGAAACAACATTTAAAAGCATACCATCTCATTGAAAATCAAGACTAGTACTTAGCAGTGTTTTTACATTTGCTTATTTTTATATATGTTGAGTCATAATACCATCAGTTTCATGATTGCACCTCTTGAGTAAGCAGAAGCCATTAAAATTAACGTTGAATAATTAAAATTGATTAGAAACGATTTTATTTTTCAGGGTGCACAAACAAGTATAGGACCTAAGGACTTGGAATGGGATTTTGTGGGTAAACTTCTCCAAGGCTATACAACTAAATGTATGTGTCTGACCAGGGAGTGGCGAAACCCATTATATAATCGGTGTCCTCGGGAGGCTCCACTCACACCAGAGTTAAGCACGAGGTCGCATGAATTTGGTTGCAAATTGATCCAGGTGTATATGGGTGGCCACCCACCTATTCCAAATGGCATAAAACAGTCTTCTGGCAACTTACTATTTTTGGTAGGTTTTTGGTTCCTAAACTTTTGGGGACATTTTGAGAGCCTAAATGAAGTTTTTTTGTGATCCATCACCTCAATGAAATTTGAAGGCTCTAATTGATCACCCAAAATGAATCTCATCAATGATACCTTTCCAACGAGCTATTGTGCGCCCCAAACGAAGATTGTATTAAAAAGTTACGCCCCCCAGAAGTTGATACACCAAACTACCCAAAACGAGGCCCACAAAACTGTTGGCTTTTCATCTTTCGGGGTTAGGGTTTTGGATTTTATTTATGTTAAAAAGGCCCTTAGAGCCTCATTGTAATCGTCTTCTTGCGAATGTGAGTATCCATCACATCTCTTCTCAAAGATAAGCTGCCACCATTCTAGCAAGTCTTTCACTCTATATTTCTATAGTTTTGTACATTTCACTCATTAATAGAAATTGTGTATGACTGTATCTATGTGTTTATGGTTTCATCTCTGGTATATTTGTGTTATATTATTGGATATTTGATATATCTCTGTACATTTATTTATTGTATCTCTGCTCTCATTTTGTGTCGAAAATACTCTGGATCAGTGGTATCGGCGCAAGCTACTCTTGATCGTTTTTCAGTGCATGTTCCCGATGAGGTCCAAGTATAGAAAGTTGGGTCTCGATCTTGTCTCTCTTGAGTAAAATCACTCTCGCACGCCCAAGAAACCCTCAATGTCGGAAGAAAATAAAAACGGTGGAGCAGAAGATTCTATTAATCTATTGCTTGAGCAATCTCTCACGTGATAGAGGGACGAAATGATGGAGAATTTTTCCCACATCCTTCAATGTTTTCCGATAAAAACATGCACGTCTTCATCAAGCGGCCATTTTGGAGGCACCTTGAATTTCAAGGTACAAGTTAATCTCGATATTATCTTGTTTTAAGGACAGATAGATGTGTATTCCCTAGAAAAATGGTTGAATTTGCTAGAAGGTTATTTCTTTGTTCACAATTTCTCTGATAGGGAAAAGATCACCTTCACACTCCTTAAGGCTCTACCCTATGTCAAACATTGATGGGAAACTTACTAGGAGAAAATTTCCACATAGGAGTCTATGATATATGGGGTTGAGCCCACTTGGGATTTTTTTGTGGATGTGGTCAAGGAACAATATTACCATGTTGGTAACTATGAAGACCAGTACATGAAATGGACTATACTATGGAAAGAGAGGGGAAAAGCAGTGTCAAAGTTCACCAATACTTTCCATACCCTATGCACCAACTTGGGCATCAAAGACTCTGAGTGAAATTTGATTCTGAAATACCGTGGGGATCTACATAGATACATCCAAACTGAAATGGATTTTTTGGACATGTCATCACTGGGTTTTGCTTATCAATATGTTGTTAAAATCAAGCAGAAATTTAAGCACCAGAACAAGTAGGAGTTCGGGTCTGCAAATACGCAATAATCAAATCATGATAAAGATGGCCCTAAAAAACAACCTCTCAACAACCATTCCAAGCCACAGGAAAAGAAGGGTAAAGGAAAGACAAAGAATGACACTGGAAAATGGTGTGACTTCCACAAAATCCCCTGGCACAACACCAATGAATGTCGCTCGAAATAGTCATCGGTGGTCAATATAAAAGAAAAAGGGTAGAACCCAGATTCAGAGTCAATAAAAGAAAAAAGGGTAGAAACCCGATTCGTGAGGGATGATTCAGAAAAATAATGGAAGGAGACAAATTATCGATGAAAATCCCATTGCTACGATCATGATCGCGAACAATTCAACCAAAAGAACCACCGGATCCTGAAGAGGGGAGATCCTTCATTCACTGATGTGGGTGAAGGGCACCCCGTTGCATTTCATTGTCGATAGTGGAGTTTAAGAAACCATCTCGTGAAAGTTCATCAAATAGTTGGGTTGTCGACAACACCACACCCACACAACCATATTGACCATCATGTGGCTTTTTCCGGTGGATCTAGATCGTCACCCAACAAGGTTACCTATAGCTATGGAATCCTATCCCTTCAAGGATGAGGTATTTTGTGATGTTCCCCTCTTGATGTATGTGATGTTCTTTTGGGCCAACCATATATATGGAAACATCATGTTGTTTATGAGTCTCGACCCCATAGTGTCATTGTTACTCTCGGGGGTCAGGTCTATAGGATACTAGAGGTATTTATGAATATTATTCCACCAAAATAGTGTTTCAATTTAATATCTCATTCTTCAAAATTCATCCTCTTCACAATCCGTTCAAAAGGTGAATAGAAGGGCACTTCAACCACTACAGCCTCAACACCTTCATCCAGCAAAAGAAGATTGCAGAAGAGAAAGAATATATTGTTTCTTCGCCTACAATGGTGCTTACATAATGACCCATCAAGCCAAGATACAACATTTTGGTTCAACAGATTCAACCCCGCCAGTAACAGGTTCGTGACATCCTTCCACAAACCAAGCAGCGCAATGACTCCAACAAGGCAAGTAGCTCACCAAGATTCAGATTCAGCAAAGGCTTTTCCCTCTCCCCCAGGCACTCAATGCAATGGATACCATTGCTTCCTAAGGAGGGAGGATTGATCTAGGTGTATATCAGTGGCCACCCACCTATTCCAACTAGCATAAAACAGTCTTCTAGCAACTTACTATTTTAGTAGGTTTTCGGTTCCTAAATTTTCGAGGTCGTTTTGAGGGCCTAAATGAAGTTTTTTCGGTATTTATCACCTTAGTGATAGCCAAAGTATTTTATTGAGCCCACAAAATGAATATCCTCGATGATACCTTTCCAACGAGCTATCATGTGCCCCAAACGAAGATCGTATGCTAAAGTTACCCCCTCGGGAAGTTGATACACCAAACTACCCAAAACTAGGTCCACAAAACTATTGGATTTTCATCTTCCAGGGTTAGGGTTTTGGATTTTATTTATGTTAAAAATTCTTTTAGAGCCTCATTGTAATCATCTTCTTGCGAATTTGAGTATTTTTCAAATATCTTCTCAGAGATAAGTTGCCACCATTCTAGCAAGTCTTTCACTCTGTATTTCTACAGTTTTGTACATTTCACTCATTAATAGAAATTGTGTATTATTGTATCTCTGTGTTTATGGTAGTATCTCTGATATATTTTTGTTATATTATTGGATATCTGAGATATTTCTATACATTTATTTATTGTATCTCCGCTCTCATTTCGTGCCAAAAATAATCTGGATCACAGAGATATCCCTCTAATACCTTCCTAGTGTCAGAGATATTTTTGGGGTTCTATTCATATATGGGGGTCTCGCTAGTTCCCTTACCTCATTGAGAGGTGGTGATTTTGAGATTTAGCACTTTTATACCCTTCCCGTATGGTATACCATACTTGCAACTGCTCGCCTGTGCATTGGTTATATCATGGTGACTCTAGTTGCTTGACCTAGGTAGCTACATAGGTTGCTTGTAGGGGTTATTCTGCATGTACCCTAGGTCAGATAGGGATCAGAAAGAACACATATTTTATGCAGGATTTTTTCTCTAAAATAATCTGACCGACTGCACTATGAATCCTACGAGGGTCCTTATAACTGATTATGACACCTCCACTCTATTTTTGTGGAGTCTCAGGCCCCTCTTGGGCGAGGCATACCTACTTTAGTTCGGAAGGTCCCTTTCAACCATGATATCATGTTTGTGTGCATTGGCCTTTAGATTTATTTAAGAGTGTGCTCTTTGATTATTATTTGGCCTTAGGATTTTGTATTGTGTCGTTCTTTTTTACTACTATGGTTAGTGGAGCCTCTGTGAATCCCTTAGTTAACGCTACCCATCCCATGGTCTCTGCTCAGTCCATGGGGAAAAATCCTTTTTTATTTCTGAGTGGTATGCCAAATCATATTACTCATCCAATTCCTTGGGCCTCTAATCCTTTCTCTTTTGGTATGTCAGACATGATTTCACACTTATCATCCTTTGTTTCGTCGTCTTATATGAATCCTAGTTTTGGGTATGGGGGCATGATGCCTCCTTATTCTCCTTTTTTCGTTTAATGGGGGTCATATCCCTCAATAAAATCCTATGGTAGGAGGTTGGAATCCTCCTTCCTCTGGACCCAATCCTAGCTTCACTTTTCCAGGATTGAGTGCTCAAATGGGTAGTCCTTCTACTTCTTACATCTCGTCCATCTATCCTTCTTCCGCATTGCCGATTCCTACGAATGATTTTATTATGATGAACCTCCCCTTGTCCTCTAGTGTCTCATCTGAGGAGAGTTAGTTTTATAGTATGGGAAACCCCCTACATAGAGTTTCTTCATCTGGGGCCAACATATATCCTCACATGAGTAACCCTTATCATGTCGCTTTCTCCTCGCAAGTGGCTTCCTCGGTGATGATGCCCTTACATACCTTTATGAATCAATTTGTAGGAGGATATTATTCTACCAGACATGGCCATGGTGTATACCAGAACCCTTCTTATCTCGAAATCTCTCAAAACCAATCTTTCCCAGGATCATGGTCTTTAATGTTGCAACCAACCGCTGCAAGTCATGTTGGAAGCACAAGTCCAGTCACTGTGGGTCATACTAACATTAAGTCACCAACCTCTGCTAGTCATGTTGGAGACCTATCACCAACCTCTGCAAGTCATGTTGGAGACCTGAAACTAACCTCTACTAATCATGTTGGATACCTATCAATAGCCTCTACAAGTCATGTTGGGGGAAAGAAACCAATCGTTGTAAATCATGTTGGGGGAACAACTCTAGTCATTTCTAGTCACACTGGAAAAACATCACCAACCTCTACAAGTCATGTTGGATATGTGTTACTAGCCTTTGCAAGTCATGCCGGGAGCATTTCACCATCCACTATAAGTCAATATGGGGGAATTTATATGATTGAGAATCCTAGACGTATAGGACATAAGCCCAATTTCCTTTGTAGACTTTGCAAAGGAGATCACCTGACTCATTTGTGCCCTATTATTGCAATGGTATGAGAATCGCGGTCCTTGACTAGTCACCCTTCATGTTTTGAGTCATCTTCGGCTTCCCAACATTCTAATCCTTCTTTGGTTGATACAGCGGTCCTGTCAATGGAATATTCGGTAAACACCACTCCTATTTTTGGGAGTGATGCGTCTCTTGACCATGTTATCTCGCATCATGTTCAACCAGATGTCTTGTCGATGCAATATTTGGCCGAAACCACTCTTGTTTCAGGAATTTATGCATCTCATTACCATGTTGTCTTGCATCATGTCCAACCAACAGTTGTGTCGATGCAATCTTCGGCCGACACCACTCTTTATTTTTGGGAGTGATGTGTCTCTTGACCATGTTGTCTCACATCCTATTCAACCAACAATTGAAGAAGTGGTCGTGTCAATGCAATCTTAGGTTTATCCGACTCTTCTCTTGGAGAGTGACAAGTCTAAGGAAGTGACATTGCCGATGCAATATTCAATCAATCCCACTCTTCTTTTGGGGGCTTATGCGTCTTTCAACCATGTCCTTAGAATTTCTAGTTTTGTACCTTATGAACAAGGGATCATTCCACTCTCTCTGAGTACACTCCCTCCAAGTCCTAGGATGGTTTCCTTTTATTGGAATGATCTTGTAGAGACTCACCTTCCTTCTTCTGCATCCTTCCAGATAACTGGCGCTCGTCGATGTATTGTAGATGAAGGATCTTTGCAAGTATTATATCCTCCTTAGCTTGGCAAGATTTGGGTTCTCCCAAGCTTGTGTCAACTACCAGTGAGTTGTTGGATTTCGACAGAAGACCTACATGGGAGCCCTAGCCTCCCCCATGATATGTTACCTAGAAAAACATCATAAAGTCTTATTTAATCTCTTTTCGGACTCCAAAAAATGAAAAAATTGATGAGTGAACTTGTCTCTTTCACACTCATTAAATGGTTTTGAAAGGACGTATATTTTGGTATAAGTTTAACCCTTTTCTAGACCAAGTAGACTACTTACGAAAAAGGAATACCCTGGTCACTGTTGGCCACAAGAGTTCTCTTAGGCATTATTTTATACTTTTTTAGGCCTAGGGGACTAACATCTACAAAAAATGACACTTTTGAATTAAGTTGTAATTGCATCCCATTATCCTACTTGCATTGTTGAGACTATTTTTGGATCCTAATTTCTCATTATAATCCTCTTGCCCCAACAATTCTCATCATCATCCAAGCAGTTCCTTTTATATATCCTTTGCAGCTTGCCACCCTTTACCCATAGAGGAAACATCCCCCCGAGTGTCCATTCCCCACATGTGTTCCCTTGGATTGAGCATAGGTATGTTCCATTGCTTGTAACTAGTTGTTTACTCGCAACACTCATTTCCTCTCCTATATCATATCATTTCTTTTAGTATGAAAAAACCAAAAAAATACGTGCGGGAAAAGAATATTATCTCCTATCGATAGAATTTGTGTCACCTTTGAATAGATCACAAACTCTTGAGTCCATTTTATCCAAGGTTTGGTTTTAGCATGACCTTAGGAATCTAATCTCGTTACTTAGATTCTACTCCTATGACTGGTTATTCTTCCAATCCCTATGGAGATTTTTTTTATGCCTCTTGCATCACAAACTTTTCTCAATAATCAATATTAAGTCTATGCTACCTAAGTTATCCATCTATCTCATGCTCTTGTTCAAGGGAAGTATAATCTTCTGTCACCCATTTCTCAGAACTCTTGACTTTTCATGTCGTCCATAACCTTAGTGTGTCTCATAATCACATGAATTTTTTGTCCTACCTTGCACCCTAGGCCTACTTTCATCATTGGTAGGTAGCCTTGAACCCAACAAATGAAATCTCCTCATTGGTTGTTGAATGGGGGGTTTCCCTTGTGTTAGACGGCAAGAAATATATTCACACATTGGGATTTGTGCAGTGTATTGGATTCCATTAGCCCTATTGGTGGTTTCCTCTCCTTTGTCTATAGTTTTCCTCATTGGTTGCTATTCAAAGGGTCT
>SNQJ01S0152140.1:31784-43007 GCA_010110895.2 Picea sitchensis | reverse complement strand
ATAATTCCTCCATCCTCCTTACTGTGCAACATTAACACTCTCGATGACAAGTCTATTGAAGTGGAGCATGCTCACAATATGTCTGCAAATGTAGGGCATATCGTGCAATGTAAGATATCAAAGGAGATTTTAAGAAGAGGAATGCAAGAGGAGGAAGAAGAAGATGGAGAAAAGGAAAACAAACATCGTTCTTGTAATCAACTGAAAGAGGATCAATAAGTTGAAGATCATTTATTTCAACAACAAGTTGATCAAAGAGATGACCAAATTGAATGAGACAATACAAATAGGAAAATCCAGGGAGGTTTTAAATATGACGAGCATGCACACAATTCACCTACTTCTCCCACTCAGACAAGGAAAGTTGAAGGATGTCTTGGAAACAATTCCCTTCCTATGGCCAAATTAAATGAGCAAGCACTGACCCATGCGAAAGTTGAAGAATTCAAAGGAAAACATGTGACAGAATACAACATCCAAGAGGAGGCGATACCTATTAAACAAGGAGGAGTGATAACAAGAGGACGACGAGAAGAATTTGATAGATACTCATTTTATGTAGATAATGTGGATTACTACTACACAACATAGGACTTGAAGACACATTTTGAGTGTCGCGGGATAGTGAAACGCATTAACATTTCTACAAATGAGTTTTGGAACCCAAGAGGGTATGCCTATGTGGAGTTTTCAGATCTAGTCAACGTGGAAAAATCCCTCCTCCGTCTAAATAGCTCAATCCTATAGTCTTAAGATATCAACCAATGGTTTTGTCTCCCCTTGGAAAAGCAGCTACCAAAAAATTCCATAAACATTCATGCTGATTCTAACAGGTCATCGTGTTGGAGATTTGGTTGTCATTGATGTCAACCCTTGGAGAGTGATCTTGGAGATTGATTTCAATCCTTATAAATTGATGTCAACCCTTGGAGAGGTCCATATATGTTGGACAATTGGTTGACATTTGTATGATCGATATTGATGATGAGTTAGTTGGATACATTTGATGTAGTCTACATGTAGCCCTGATAGTGTGGTCTTGGTACTTGAAGTTGAATGAGGAATATGGACATGATGGACAATGTAATTGCAGGGAAGAATATCATATATGGATATTAAATGTTGTTTTGTTTCCAGTGAGATGTGGAATGCCACGTGGTTCCTCGCGGTTAGGAATATATGGCCTTGTAAAGTTGGAATCCCCGAAGAGTGGTCAAGAAGCCCCCAATTGGTTACAAGTCATAGTCAAAGGGTAAAGTGGTTGCAAAAAGAAATCCCTAAATTAAGAAGAGAGGTTACTATGAAAAAGTATATAAAAACATCAAGGAGTATCTCATAAGGACACACACATACTTACAATTGAATATCTATCTTGTGATTGTTATGGTCTAATATTGTGATATTTTGGCTAGTTTGCGACGACATTTTTTTAAGGTTGCGAAGGAAGGTTGAAGGTGAAAGTCTTGGAATTGCAACAATCTTGGGTAACCCTAGTTTATGAGGTATCCATGGGTTACAGGTCAGTAGGGAATGTATATATGTGGGTTGTAGTGGAGGAAAGCATGGATATCAGCAGGCTGTAGAAGAGCATGTTGTGTATATGTAAAAAGGATTGTGAAAGGTTGTGAAGGGATGTTGGTTCAAGGTTGTTGAGAATTGTAGAAGAGTTACAGATCAATTTACAATACAACAGGTCAACTACATGATCAGAGGTAAGTATTAAGGGTTATGGTTATGGTGTTATGGTACATGCATGGTAATGATAGTATGTGACATGACACATCTCGGTGATGTTATGGTACATTGATTAGAAGCATCATTAGATATATTGGTGTAGGGTTTGGTTACATGTTATGGTGCATACTTGAGGCTTGGCATATTGTGTTATGAGGTTGCATCTTGGTGATATTGAGGAGCATGCTTGAGGCATGTGTTTGTGAGCTATGGTTTATGACTTGAGGCACATCATTGGATGCATGGTACATGTTGGGGTATGTCTACTTGGTGAGATACATTGTTGGTTCATATCTTGGTTTATTGGCATATGGTGTATGGCATTATATGGTATATGGTTGAGACACTTCTTATGTTGCATGGTTGATGCATGGTATGGTATAGGATTGGTACATGGTATGGTGTTGATGTACATGGTTGGTATGCATGGTTGGAAAATGGTATGGTATAGTGTTGAGGTGCATGGTTGATGCACGGTTTGGTACATGTGTTGGTGCATGGTTGATGCACTTGTTGTGGTACAGTTCTGGTACATGGTTGATGGTACAGGTTGAGGTACATATCTATGCATGGTTGATACATGGTATAGGTTGGTACTTGGTTGAGACACATATCTTATGATGGTATGTGGTGATCTTGGTACATGCTTGGTAGAGGCATGTGTTGGTGTTGTTGAGCATATGGTTCGAGATATGCTCTTGGTGATACTGGCATGAGTTGCATGCAGATGAGAGTGGATCTAGTTTCATGGATGAGACAGTGATTGGTTGGATAGGCTGTTTTGACAGTGGTTGATGTGATAGTGAAAGTGACAGATTTTGTGGTAGTGATAGTGGCATATTCCATGAAAATTTTTCTACACTTATATTTCAGGATAGCAAGACAGATCAAGGATAGGGGGTTGTAGCCTCCCTCCAGTTGGAGCCAAAGAATTAGGGAGTTGGAGCTTCCTTCAAGTTGGATCATGAGAACTAGGTGGTTGTAGCCACCTTCTGGTTGGAGCCGGAGAACCCAGGGGGTTGTAGCCTCCTTTTGGTTGGAGCCAGAGAATTCAGGGAGTTGTAGCTTCCTTTAGGTTGGATATTGAGAATAGGGGGTTGGAGCCTTCTTCCAGTTGCAACTGGAGAATTTGGAAGTTGGTGCTTCCTATGAATGAATTCTTGATATATATAGGAAATCAATCCGTGGTTTTCTCCTATTTGGGTTTCCACATAAATACTGGTGTACTGTGTATTTGATGTGATGATGTTTATGTGATGTTTTTTATGATTATATGCTCATGATATATTGAATGCAATCATAGATGATACATTAATGATATATTGTTGAACATTTTTGTTAAAGTGAAAGAATATATATTGTGGTTAAAAGTAGTATAAAGTGCTCATACTGATTCAAACCCCCCCCCGCCCCCCTCTCAGTATTCCAACAATTGGTATCAAATTTGGTTCCTTCAGGAAACAATTTAACCACTGGAAGGAGATCATGGAATACGGTAAGAATGGAGTACCAATGTTTAATATGAATGGAGTACAATTGTTCAGTAAAAATGGAGTGTCAATGTTCAATTTTTAGTATGGTTTGGACAATGACTTATGGAGCAGAAGGACAAGAGTATTTTTACAGGCACATGGATATGATGTTTGGAACTTAGTTATTATAGGATACAATTCTAAAAATAAATCAAATACTGCATCCAAGAAGGAATTGAAAATGAACAAAAAAATAACAATGGATTTCATCTTGGAAGGATTTCCTGATTTAGAAAAGGAAAAAGTGGGAAAATGTTCATCAGCTAAAGAAATCTTAGATAAGCTACATAATATCTATTCTTCTCCCATGATAGAGTTAGATATTTCTAAAAGGGATAAATGTACATAGAAGGAAGAGAGATTCTCATCATGTCAGAAAGATTCCGAAGAGGAAGAATACGAAGAGGAAGAGGTTGATTACAGAGAAAAATTGACCAGTGCAATTGAATATTTGAGGACTGCAATAAAAGAAAACAAGTCTCTCCAGAAAGAACTAAATAAGATAGAAGAATCTTAGAACACCAACTCTAAATAATTCGAGTAGATGATCATGATGTTAAAGGGTCAAGTAGAAAATGCCAGAAGCAGTGTTTGGAAATCAAAATAGTAGCACAAAAGGAAGAAATAGAAAAGAGAGAGAAGATATTGACATATCATCTTAAGGAAAGAACTGAAAACTTAAATCAGCTTGAAGCAAAATTTGGTCAAGAAGAGAAAACAATTGAAAAGTAAATTGTCTCCTTGAAGATCCAACTTGAAGAAGCAAAGAAAACCGAATAAGTCTTGAAGATTCAGATGATGAATAAATAAGAAGAGGTTGAGAATATTGAATAATAACTTGTCACATTGAGAAGTAAAATCGTCAAGCTCAGCAAGAATGTTGAAGAGACAGAAACATCCACATCAGCAATAGAGAATGAAGAGAAGCATTCCAAGGTGCCAGAAAAGAAAAATGAAGAAAAGAGTAAGAGTTATACAAAAGTACTCAAAGGAAGGAATCATAGTCAAGAAGAATCAAAGAAGAATAATAGAGATACATCTTCAACAATACCTACCACATTCAAACAACAAAGAAGATTCAACCATGATGAAGAGATCCACAGAAGAGATGATCATGATCAGCCAAGGTAGGAATTTAGAAGGACTACATAACAAAGAAGATCATCCAATCCCAGGTATGTAAATTTCTTTTATGGTCATTGTTTTTATTGTACTAACTTTGGAAATAAGGTTGCAGATTGCAGGGATTATGAAAGAAATGTTCAAACAAGAAAAGATTATGTAGACCCACATGACATTGAATGTTACAAGTTCCATAACTATGGACACATAGCCCATGATTGTTGAAGCATGATGGATACTTCTTTGAAAAATACCATTGATATTAGATATAAGAAGGTTTGGAAAAGAAAACAAGGACATGTAAAGGAAGATCAGATGAATGAAGGAATCCCATAAGTCACACTCTCAAATTTGGGAATAGTACATGATGAAGACAAATCTGTAGAGAAAAGGAAAGATGTAAGATACATGAAGGGTTGGAGAAGAAATGAAAAACAAGAAGAACGGGTGAATAAAGACTAGGTCCTAGAGATCGCAGGATTTGGAGTAGTACGAGAAAGAAAAGAAGAGCAGGTGAATCAAGAACATGTTCAAGAGATTTTACTTTTAGGAATTGTATTGCAAGATCAATACACAGAAAGAAAGGAATAAGTCAGAGTTCATATAGATGATGAGTCTACATACGAAGAGGATTATTACTCTGCATCAAAACGTGTATTGTTCAGAGCCATCTGACTGGGAGACTCCCGGGTAATATGTATGTTGAACATGGGGAGTCCATGCAATAGACACTATAGATTAGAGAACCGTCTTTTGAGTAGTATGAAGTTTTTTCAGAGACAAATTCAGAGTAGTCAGATAACAGAAGTACAAAATGACAGATTGATTTATTATGGAAGCAGTATTCTCACACAGGTGTCAGTTGAAATAACACAGTTAGAAGTTTATGATTCTATTGCACATATGAATTCAAGCAAAGATTTATTTAGTACAGGTTGTTCCAAATATGCAGAGTTTGATGAGCATATAGATCAGATCAACAGACACATTTGATACTTAATGATTAGTTGCAACCATATAGTACATTGACAAATGGGTCAACATTATGGACAGTTGAGTAGACATATTATGAATAGTTTGTGACATTTGGACAAAGATGGATTTGTGAGATGCTTAGTAGGTACATGAAACATGGGTCAGATGCATAGCAACATATTTACAATTGGAATAAGTAAAATTGGTTGGAATTAGTTGGTCACAGAAAGGAAAGAGTAAAGGGCACAACACAATAGGGAAAGAGAAACTGTTAGCATAAGCTATATCATTAGAAGGACATTGTTGAATAGTATGGTCAAGTGAACATGACAAGTAAATGAAGAAGTCAATTTTTGAATTATTTTTATATATGTCAATGAAATTCAAGAGGAAACACCAATGGAAAATAAACAATACTGGAAGAGAGGAAAGGAAACATATACAGGTAGCCCTACATTAATCTACATATTACAAAAAAGTCAAGGGAAGAAAAATCATCGGAGAGAGAGATACAAAAAGGAATATTAGTAGCATACAGAAAAGGAGACATACCCATAATGGGAGCTATTATTTTGCCCATGATTGGTTAGAACAAGTACATTATCAGGAGAATACATATCAAGAGGGGGAGTTAACCTTTAGTCAAAAATGAAGAGAAAGAACAGAGGCATGAAGACAGGGGGAGAAGCCCCAAGGAGAGATACCCTTTTCCATTGATGTCAAAGGGGGAGAGATAGAAACATTGATGAGGAGAAATGATCACATGGGTAGCATGAGCATGAGTGTTTCCATGTCGAAGTGCTGTCATCAATGCCAAAGGGGGAGATTGTTGGGCAATTGGTTTGGACAATTTGTTGTCATTGATGTCAACCCTTGGAGAGTGATCTTGGAGATTGATGTCAACCCTTAGAGATTGATGTCAACCCTTGGAGAGGTCCATAAATGTTGGAAAATTGATTGACATTTGTATGATTGAGATTGATGATGAGTTAGTTGGATACATTTGATGTAGTCTACATGTAGACCTGACAATGTGGTCTTGGTACCCGAAGTTGAATGAGGAACATGGACATGATGGACAGTGTAATTAAAGGGAAGACTACCATAGATGGATAATACATGTCGTTCTATTTCCAATGAGATGTGGAACACCACGTGGTTCCTCATGGTTAGGAAGATATGGACTTATAAAGTTGGAAGCCCCGGAGAATGGTCAAGAAGCCCCTAGTTGGTTACAAGTCTTAGTCAAAGGGTAAATTGGTTGCAACAAGAATGCCCTAAAGTAAGGAGAGAGGTTACTATGAAAAAGTATATAAACACCTCAAGGAGTCTCTCATAAGGACACACACTTACAATTGAATATCTATCTTGTGATTGTTATGGTCTAGTGTTGTGATATTTTGGCTAGTTTGTGACGACATTTTTCTGAGGTTGTGAAGGAAGGTCGAAGGTGAAAGTCTAGGAATTGAAAAAATCTTGAGTAACCCTAGTTTCAGAGGTATCTGCGGGTTACAGGTCAGAACGACGCGGATATACACATGCTATAGTGGAGGAAAGTGTGGATATTCGCAGGCTATAGAAGAGGAGGTTGTGTATATGTAAAAAGGCTTGTGAAAGGTTGTGAAGGGATGTTGGTACCAGTTTGTTGAGGACCATGGAAGAGTTACATGTCAATTTACAGTACAACAAGTCAACTATAGGATCAAAGGTAAGTCTTACGGGTTATGGTTATGGTGTTATGGTACATGCATGGTAAGGATAGTATGTGATATGGTATATCTTGGTGATGTTATGGTACATTGATTAGAAGCATCATTGGATATCTTGGTGTATGGTTTGGTTACATGTTATGGTGCATACTTGAGGCTTGGTATATTGTGTTATGAGGTTGCATCTTGGTGATATTGAGGAGCATGCTTGAGGAATGTTTTTGTGATATTTGGTTTATGACTTGAGGCACAACATTGGATGCATGATACATATTGGTTGAGGCCTACCTGATGAGATAAGTTGTTGGTTCATATCTTGGTTTATTGGCATATGGTGTATGACATGATATGGTATATGGTTGAGACACTTGTTATGGTGCACAATTGATATATGGTATGGTATAGGATTTGTACATGGTATGGTGTTGATGTACATGATTGACGTACATTGTTGATGTGCATGGTTGGCAGATGGTATGGTATGGTGTTGAGGTGCATGGTTGATGCATGGTTTGGTACAAGTTGAGGTGCATGGTTGATGCATGATTTGGTATAGGTGTTTATGCATGGTTGATGCACTTGTTGTGGTATAGGTTGTGGTACATGGTTGATGGTATAGGTTGAGGTATAGGTCGATGCATGGTTGATACATGGTACAGGTTGGTACTTGGCTGAGACACATATCTTGTAATGGTATGTGGTGATATTGGTACGTGCTTGGTAGAGGCATGTGTTGGTTTTGTTGAGAATATGGTTTGAGATATGATCTTGGCAATATTGGCATGAGTTGCATGCAGATGAGAGTGGATCTAGTTTCTTGGATGAGACAGTGATTGGTTGGATAGGTTGTTGTGACATTGGTTGATGTGACAATGATAGTGATAGAGTTTGTGGCAGTGATAGTGGCAGAGTCCATGAGAGTTTGTCTACACCTATATTTCAGGGCAGGAGGATAGGGCAAGGAAAGGGGGTTGTAGCCGAAGAATCGGGAGTTGGAGATTCCTTTAGGTTGGAGCCTAAGAACTAGGTGGTTGTAGCCACCTTCTAGTTGGAGCCGGAGAACCCAGGGGGTTGTAGCCTCCTTCTGGTTGGAGCAAAAGAATTCAGGGAGTTGTAGCTTCCCTCATGTTGGAGCCTGAGAATAGGGGGTTGGAGCCTCCTTCCAGTTGCATATGAGAATTTTGAATTTGGTGCTTCCTATGAATGAATTCTTGATATATATAAGAAATCATTCTGTGGTTTTCTCTCATTTGTGTTTCCATGTAAATATATGTGTACTGTGTATTTGAAGTGATGATGTTGATGTGATGTATTCTCTTGATATATTGAATGCAATCATAGATGATACATTGATGATATATTGTTGAACATTGTTGTTAAAGTGAAATAATATATATTGTGGTTAAAAGTGGTATAAAATGCTCATACTGATTCAACCCCCCTCTCAGTATTCCAACACATCGAACCCACCATTAAACAAAAACCCCAAAGTATTACTGAAAATCAATAGAAGAAATACATACATGGCTAGCTCCATGGGAGCCCCTAGATGTGTCACTGCACTATTTTCCCCTCACAGTGTACAAGACTTGTACACTTCACTCTCCAATTATATAATTTCCCCTTCGTCTGGCCTAAGAGCAGTCTGCAAAATTAGTTGCATATACCCTAAAGTCTCCAAAGAGAGAAATATAAATGTTTTTTGGCAATGACACAGTTTGAGCACGAGAGTTGAGGTTGATAATGGAAAGAGTGAGGAATTTGATTATGATCTCTTCACAATCAGAACTGGGAGCGACTGTGTTAGGATTTTCATGTTCTCTACTAATTTTTGTGCCAAGGCACATTGATATTGGAAGGGCTTGTGGAAGAGACTTAATATCCTCTGTCTTTAATGCCAACATTGTCCAGAAAATAGGGAGGTGTTTTCTTTGATCAAAGGATATAAATACTTGTTGCAGGTAGTAGATGGGTGGTTTCATTATTTCTTCCCTCACTACCCCACTTCCTGTGATTATGCCAAGGAAGTTTTCAGAGAAGTGGGAAGGATCATGGATCCCATCAGTTTGAAGTACAATGATTTTCCTCGATACTTTTTGTTTTGGATTGTTAACATCCTGGGTTGCCACCGTCACTCTTCAACATTTATCATTGCATGTTTTTTTAGCGCACAAATCAAATCATTTTATAACATGGACCACCACCTTTATCTAAGTTTAATTCTAAATTTAAGCATAGAGATAGATCTTGCAAATGAATCTGTGGTCTTCTGGCTATTGTTGGAAGAAGGAGGGTACCCAAATGTGGTGAAAAAAATAACAGAGTCTTTAGATCTTGTCCTTAAATCATGGTGGGAGGAGGTCATCCCCCTTGAAAGAATGTTAACGCCATTGGATGAGCAACAAACCTCTAGATCTGAAAATTCTAGTCCTGGATCCTTTCCTCATGGAATACTTGCACATCAATCGAGAAATGTAAAGGAACAAACATCCACATCATGTGACTTAAATCACATTTAGTCTAGAGGTAAAAATCCTCGTGCAACCTTGTTATTCCCCACTCAAACTAAATATTCCATGTCCACCTCTAACATATCAGGTATGTTGCCTTAGATGTTTATGGGCCAAAGCGAGGGATCCTCTTCCATTCAATATGGAATAGCTACTTTG
This sequence comes from Picea sitchensis, assembly GCA_010110895.2. Classification (NCBI taxonomy): domain Eukaryota; kingdom Viridiplantae; phylum Streptophyta; class Pinopsida; order Pinales; family Pinaceae; genus Picea; species Picea sitchensis. The sequence goes on along the minus strand of SNQJ01S0152140.1, from coordinate 33,266 downwards.
CTTGTTAATGGAAAACCTATTCAAGTAAGGACAATATCGTTGTTGACTCCAAGGCATGTCACTCAAAGGTCAAGGATCTGCATACATTCACGTAGATATAATCCCAAGAAGGATAGTCCCAAGGTATCATTTTTAAGTGATAGTGAAGAAGCACCTAGCACTCCAAAGGAATATTCCATGTTCATCCCAAGAGAAAACATGTTGACCCCAAGAGAAAACCCAAGGGAACTTTTTATTCAACAACCTAATCAATCTCCTGCCTCTGTTGCAAGCAAACCAACAATAAACATGATGGAAATGGCCATACCTATTATTGATAATAGAACATCGACATATGATAAAAGTGGGGCATCATCTTTTGAAAAGTCATTTATACAAGAGCCTGAAGACAATGTTGATGACCAGTCATGTGGAGGTGAAGATACAACCCTCCAGAGTAACCCACTGTCATCTTAGCTAGTTAATGGAAAAGTAAAATCCACTTCAAGGTATAATGGTCTCCATGAGGAGCATAATCACAGAGGAAATTGTTATATCTCAATTTCAGCAACACATGAAAGGGAAAGGGAACATGAACGTCAATGGTAATGTGAACTTAGGAGATGGGATCATAATCCTATTAAACCTCCTCCTTGGGTTCGTAAGGAATTTTCTTTCTCCAGAAGAGATAAATCTATCTACGACTAACACTTTAGATCCAAGCATTCTTCCTTGACTATGCTTCGAGGACGAAGATATTTAGGGAGGAATGACTTGTAATATATTGTATGTATATAACAATGTCATTAATTACTAATTAAACCATTAATGCAACAATTATACTTTTAATGTAAAGTCACGTCTTTTTAGACAAAAATATGTGACTCTACTCATGTATGTGTATTTATACACGTTGTTGTTTATTGAATAAGACAACTAATAATAAATGTATTAAATATTACATATATGTTTCATATGTATGTTGTTACAAGCTTCTAGCATGTCGGGAGTCAACATTGAGCATCCCCAACAACAAACGCCTCCTCGGTGGACTTTTTCGGTCCACCCAACTAATTTCTCATGATATCTTTACTAATTTTTTTATTTTTTTTTCAATTACATAGGTTTGGAGGTTTTTGCCCCACCTCTCATTAGCTATCATGATAACTCTAGATATCAGCCCAATATCTATAGCACTATCTTTGTTTATAGACAATGTAATTTACTGTTTTTGTTTTAAGATCTAAACGACAACACAAACTGCTCCTATGTTGCTAGGCTAGTTCTCCAGTGGTAGACCAACAACACATTTTTGTAAATTACTCCTTTTTAAATAATAGAATGATGCATAGATAACTTTAAAAAATAATGAGAGTAAGATTAATTTATTCATATTTTTTGTGATGTTCAAGAACATAGGGTAAACCAAAGCTAAGATGAATTTCGTGTTTATAGTTATATTTTTTGGAGTGAAAACTATTAAATTATGTACATATTAATCTT